>NW_010729125.1:471482-483061 GCF_000365185.1 Nelumbo nucifera
CCTTCTCAAGAAAGAACATAGAAATTGTTCGATGGAGCTGGGCTGCTCGAGCTTCCACAGTTCGCCTGTTCGGTTCTCCTCTCTCTCCAGTCAAATCAAAACCCTTCTCAAGAAAGAACATAGAAATTAGTTTGGTGTATAAATTATGTCTTAAACTTTTAATACTTAAACTGATAGAGTGTAACAGGTTTATTTTAAAAGAATACAACAACCAATGAATATTAAACATTTAAACTAATAAATGTAAAAAATATATTTTAGATGCATTAGGCCCGCCTTGTATGTAGGTGCCCGCCTAAGTCTCTGGGCGGGCGCCTAGTGCACAAAACATCTAGCGTTTGGGCAAGGCGACCTTCAAAAACCGCCTAGTCGCCTAGGCGACGCCTTGACAACTATGGTTTAGTCTATACCATACATCTGTGAATAACTTTTGGCAACCAATTGAGCTTTCAACCACTCAACACTCCCATTTGGTAAATACTAACAGTGTATACCCACTTACATCCTACAACATGCTTATTAGGCAGAAGAGTGATGAGATCCAACTTATGATTACAAGCTAGAGCCGAAAGTTCTTCTTCCATTGCTTGGTGCCATCCTGGAGAGGTAAGGGTTTTCTAGACACCCCTAGGAATAGAAACAAAGGATAACATAGAAATAAACTATCAATGGGAAAAAGAAAGGTGAGATACATGAACATAATTTGAAATGGGATGAAGAGTGCAACTGCGTTTACCTTTTCGCAAGACAATAGGGAGATCAAGGTCAGAAACAAGGGGGTAGGGGTGGGGTTGGGGCGGGAACAATTGCTGGATCTATCGACGGTGAAGGAGCTGGAGGAGCCAGTACACGACGATGCGTATACACTTACTGGATGGGTGATCGTTCAACATGAAGCTGCATTGAAGGCAAGACTTGGTCACAACTGGAACAAGAGGAATGGGGGTCCTCAATGGGAAATAGAAGTGGAAGCGGAGGAAGAGAAGAGACATCTGACCCAGAGAAAAATGGAACAAACTCAATGAACGTAACATTGGAACATACAAAAGAACGCTGAGAGTTGGAGTTATAACACTTGTACCCTTTCTGAGTCCTAAAATAGCCAAGGAAGATACATGTAGTGGATTGAGCATCTAATTTGTCCATCCTAGGCCCAAGATTATGGACAAAACACATACACCCCAAAACCCTAGGGGTAAGTGGAAAGGGAGGCAAAGTAGGAAACAAAACAGAGAATGGAGAATGACCCTCAAGGATAAACATGGGCATGCGATTAATAAGGAAACAAGATGTAAGCATGCATCACTTTGAAAGCGTTTGGGTGCTGAGGGGTGTAGGTACATGAGTTTGATGGATAATGCCATATTGTTCCAAATATTATTGAAATGGTGTGTAAAAACATTTTTAGCCATTATCAGAGCGAAGAATTTTAATGTGTACACCAAATTGATTGCGAATATCAACATAAAACTTTTGAAAAATGGAAAACAATTCACTCATTTCTTTCATAAGGTAAAGCCATGTCATCCTTGAATAATCATATCAACAAAAATTACAAAGTACTTGTAACCATTATATGACACTACTTTATTTGGACCCCAAATGTTTCCCAAACTGACATGACTAGCAATCCAAAGTAGAAAGACGACTCAAGGATGAACAAGTAACTTAAGTGCTTTAAGGGACGGATGACCAAGTTTGTGCCACTAAAGAGGAGAAAGATATTTGAAGGGCTATTGTCGAACCACCTCCATCAAGATAATACAGTCCACTAGTTTCATGCCCTCCACCAATCTTCATCCCCGTCTTTGAGATCCTAAAAAACAGAAGAAGGGTAAACTGTGATAGAGCAATTAAGAGACTTGGTCAATTTACTAATAGACATAAAATTAAAAGGAAACTTGGAAACATACAAAACCGAGGATAGGGATAATGAATCTATGTCAACATTACCAACACCACATATGGAAGATGTGGAACCATTAGCAAGGGTAACAGAGTGTGATGTGGAGGACTAAGAAAGGGAGGAAAACACACCTGGAGTCCCAGTCATATGATTGGAAGCTCTAAAATCGATAACCCAATGGGAAGTTTGGATACCAGACAAGCTATGCCTGAGTGTGCGAGGGTAGCTATATTTTGTTGAGAGGTAGCTTGAATGAACCATTCATACTCATCACATGGGACACTCATCATATCTTTCCTGGAGGCATCCTTAGATATAGAGGGCATCTAATCAATTTGCTGAGTTTCTTGTCTCGAACCACCACTAGTAGCCATTGCATGATTTGCCCAGTTTGAAGGTGGGCCATGTAGATCATAACAAAAATTGATAGTATGTCCTTCCATATCACAATGTGTACACCTCATCGGACCATTACTACGTCCTCTGCCACGGGCTCTCCCTGAATCTTGGCCTCCAATATGACTACCACCATGACTGTACATGTCTCCACAACCACCATGACTATACATGGGTCCACCATCACCACGACTTGGCTGAACTTCTTGAGCTCCTCCTCTACCTCCATGACCTCCCCCTCTTGTTACTGCAATTGCAGGCCTATCTGATATGGTGGTGTTCTTCGTAGGTCCAATCGAGATCCTCCGGAGATGGGCAAACACCTCTTCAAGAGAGGGAAGGGCAAACTCACCTAGTATCTGTGCTCTCACCGGTTCATATTCAGACTTAAATCCTACTAAAAATCTAGTTATATCAAGTTGTTCTCTCTATTGTTGTTGAATTTTGACATCAGATGTAAGGGGATGATACACATTCAACTCATTCAGTAGATTTCTCATACTAGCAATAATACTCTTCAAGACTTTGATTACCCTGTTGCAGATTAAAATATTCTTGGTAAAGTTGGTATACTCTAGTAGTATTGTCTTGTCCAGAATAAAGCTTCTTTGCATGATCCCAAACCTCCTTGGCTATATCTAAGAACATAACGTTCACACTAATCTTAGGTTCCATACTATTCCATAACCATGTCATAATTTGTGCATCTTCTTGTTCCCTCCCACTCATCGGACCCCTAAGAATCAGTTGAGGGTTTATCTTCCTTCACATGCTTCACCTTCTTCTTAGCTTTCGGAAAAACTTCAACAGATTTAGCCCAAAGCACATAATTCTCACCATTCAGTTTGATAAGTGTCATCTGCACATTCAGATAATCAGAGGGAACTATTACACTAGACTTGTATTCACTGTTGTCTCCCATAGCTGCCAAAAAAAATTATATCACTAGTCTGTCACTCCACCTCACTAACTAGTCGCCACACTGTACACCAATGGCTATTTATTGCTAGAACACTTACTGTCACAGGTTTCAGCAACAACACTCACTGTTGTTCACCACTTTTAGCAACAACAACACTGCTGTCTTCCACTTTTAGCACCATAAACCACCCAAATACACCTCACATATATAGCACTAGGATCTGCAACACATCACATCTTATTTCTCACTATAATACCCATGCAACCTACCTATTTGAACCCCCACAAACCTGACTTGCACTCGTCAGTCCCTACACTACTGAAACCAGCCCTCTTTGAACCATCAAATAAAGGGGTTTTCTACCAACCACATGAAACAACCACAACACCACCCATTGGAGGCATGAAAACCTCTAGGAATAAAAAATGACCACTCCTTTTCAGCCCCTCTGTTAATCTCCAATCCACCGGTGAGAAATCTGCAAAAACCTAGGGTAATGGGCACTGAAAAAAAAATTGGGTTGATTTGAATTGATTATATCAGCTCTGATACCATGTTCATATTTGTGTAGCTTTTAGGCTCAAAATAATAAAGGAAAAGAAACAGAAGTGATAGAGTAGAAGGAAGAGAGGAGAAAAGAAGAGGAGAGAAGGAGAAGAAATAAGGTCTGATTCAAACTAGAGTAATTTCTCTCTAGTTGATCAGTTTTATCTATAGTTTTCTAAACCAAAAGCACAATGACTATTGTGCTCCCAAGTGTGGGACACATCACTTAGAATCTACTTGTAATTACATCAAGCATATAACATAATGTAAATTGACTATACTACCCCTCTACAGTCGGCTCAAACAGTTTCTAATTAGAGTTACAAAGACATTTATGTCCCTAATTAAGAATGGGACATAACACTTAAAACAAAACATAAAAGACATTACACTACACACTTAATATAAGATAAATGACCAAACTACCCCTTAACAGCCGACTCTAAAACTCCCCCTCGAGCTGGTGAATATATGTCATATAGTCCCAACTTGTTACACATGTAATCTATTTTTCCCTAATTCAACCTTTTGGTGAACAAATCTACCCATTGACTTCCTATGCTTACATATGCGGTACCTATTACTCCACTGAGCACCTGTTGTCTCACAAAGTGACAAGCAACTTCTATATGTTTTGTTCCCTCATTGAAAACTGAATTAGAAGAAATGTGGACTGCAGATTGGTTGTCACAATACAACTTCATAGGGTTATCAATTGAGTACCCCATTTCCTGTAAGAGGTTCTTCAACCATACTAGTTCACATATAGTGTGTGTCATGGTTATATATTCAGCTTTAGCTTTTCCTTTTGCCATCATAGTCTGCTTATTGTTCTTCCATGTCACCAAATTGCCACCAAGAAAGGCACAATATCCTATAATGGACCTTCTTCCAGATATTGAATTGGCCCAATCAGTATATGTGTAGCCTTCTATCTCAAGACTTTCTCCACTCTTGTTTAACAAGCCACGACCTGGAGCTCCCTTCAAGTACCACACAATCCTTAGAACTGCATCCCAATGTGTAACTTGAGGATTCTGCATAAACTAACTTACCACACTAACTGCAAATGATATGTTTGGCTGAGTAATGGTCAGATAATTTAACTTACCCACTAATCTCCGGTACCTTCCAAGATCTTGGAACTCCTCACCTACATCACTACTAAACTTGACATTTGGCTCCATGGATGTTTCAGCTGGTTTGGCACCCAATAAGCCTATCTCCTCTAACAAGTCAAGACCATACTTCCTTTGGCACAGATTAATACCATGCTTAGACCTTGCTACCTCTATCCCCAAGAAATATTTTAGTTTACCAAGATCCTTTATTTGGAGTGATTATGCAGAAAGGTCTTCAATCCATTGATCCCCATCCTGTCACTGCTAGCAATAACAATGTCATTACATAAACCACCAACAAAATCTTCCCAACATATAAGTCATAGCTAAATATTGGATGATCAACCTAACATTGTCTCATGCCAACTTCTTTCACCATTTCACTGAATCTATCAAACCATGCACGTGGAAACTGTTTAAGTCCATAATTGGCCTTCTTGAGTCTACACACCTTACCATCCTCCCCCTAAGCAATAAACCCTAGTGGTTGGTTCCATATAAACCTCCTCAAGAAGGTCACCATTTTAAAAGGCATTCTTGATGTCGAGTTGAAATAAGTGCCAATCATATATAGCAGCTAGGGTTATCAAATCATAGATGGAGCCAATCTTAGCAACAGGATAGAAGGTCTTTGTATAGTCAATGCCATATAATTGTGAGTAACCTTTTGCAACCAACTGAGCCTTCAATTGTTCTACACTACTATCTGGTAAGTACTTGATAGTGTATACCCACTTACAACCTACAACATGCTTGCTAGGAGGAAGAGTGGTGAAATCCCACGTGCAATTATGAGCTAGAGATGAAAATTCTTCTTCCATTGCTTGGCGGCACCCTAGAGAGGTAAGCGCTTCCTGGACATTTTTAGGAAAAGAAATAGAAGATAGTAGAGAGACAAATTGTTGATGGGAGGCAGAAAGGTGAGACACAGAAACATAATTAGAAATGGGATGAAGATTGCAATTGCGTTTACCCATTTGCAATGCAATGGGAAGGTCAAGGTCAAAAAGAGGGGGCGGGGCTGGTGCGGAAACACATTTTTGATCTATTGGCAAAGAAGAAATTGGAGGGGTCGGTACATGTCGATGCATATACACTTTTTTGATTGGTGGTCGTTCAATAGGAAGTTGCACTGGTGGTGAGGGCTTAGTCACAACTGGAACAAGAAAAGTGGGGTCCTCAACTAGAACAGGAAGTGGAGGTGGAGAAGAATGAGTGACATAAGACTCGGAGGAAAACAAAACAAACTCAATGAAAGTAACATCTGGACAAACAAAAGAACATCGGGAACTGGGATTATAACACTTATACCCTTTCTGGGTCCTAGAATATTGTGCATCTAATTTGTCCATCCCAGGCCCAAGATTATGAACAAAACACAAACATCTAAAAACCCTAGGAGAGAGGGAAATGAGACAAAGTGGGGAACAAAACAAAGAAGGGAGAATGACCTTTGAGGATAGACATGGGCATCCAATTAATAAGGAAGCGGATGTAAGCACATCACTCCAAAATGTTTGGGTACATTCATATTGTGCAAAAGGGACCAAGTAGTTTCTAAAAGATGGCAATTCTTTCTCTCAGCCACCCCATTTTGTCGAGGGTGTAAGTAGATGAAGTTTGATCGATAATGCCATGTTCAAAATATTGCTAAAATGGTGTATAGAAATATTTTGGCTATTATTAGAACGAAGAATTTTAATGTGTTTACCAAACTGAGTGTGAAATTCAGCATGAAATTGTTGGAAAATGGAAAACAATTCACTCTTTTCTTTCATAAGATAAAGCCATGTCATCCTTGAATAATCATCAACAAAAATTAGAAAATTCTTGTAATCATTGTATAATACTATTTTATTTGGACCGCAAATGTTCGAATGGATCAAAGAAAAAGGACACATGACGTACGACTATCAACCCTAGGACTAAAGGGAACACGATGGTATTTCTCATATCGACATGACTCACATTCCAAAGTAGAAAGATGACTCAACGATGGAACGAGTAACTTAAGTACCTTAAGTAGAAAGATGACTCACAAATAGAAGATGTGGAGCCATTAGCAAGAGTAATTGTGTGAGATGTAGAGGACTGAGAAAGAGAAAAAACACACTTGGAGTCCCAGTCATATGATTGGAAGCTCTAGAGTCGATAATCCAATGGGAGGGTTTGGATGCTAGACAAGGCAAGGGTAGCTGTGTTCTACTGTGAGGTAGCTTGGAGTAACTGGCTAACTGTTCATACTCATCACGTGGAACACTCATCATTTCTTTCCTGGAGGCATTTCTAGATGTAGGTGTCTGATCAACTTGCTGAATTTCATCTCTTTTACCACCACCACTAGTCACTGTATGATTGACCCAAGTTATGGTAGGATAAATAAATGCTTGTCAATGAAAATCTTTGTTATACATGAAGAGGTTCACCTACAACTGTTGACATTGACAAACACTTCTCTCTCAACATTGTTTTGTTGCCTAATAATATTTTCTATTTATTTTTTTTTGTGGTGTGAAGGACATTACGCCAAAAGTTTGAATCATATAATGATTTTGAGAAGGAGTCTGCATGGCATTTGTTTCGTCAAATTGTAGAAGGGTTGGCACACATTCATGCACAAGGAATTATTCATCGTGATCTGACACCAAACAATATATTTTTTGACGCGCGGAATGATATTAAAATTGGTGATTTTGGTCTTGGTAAGATCTACTTGTTCTTTTCTTCTTGTTTCTTATGTATTTTTCATTTTTTTATAATATTAGAATACCTTTATGCTAATGTTGTTAAATCCAGTTGTTAAGTGTCAGATTTTGACATTTGGAACTTTTCATATGATATGCATGGTGGTAATGAATAAATATCATGGCTGTATATTGATACTCAAGTAAATGCAAGATATCTTGCAGAAATCATTCCATCTTGGAATAGTTGTCACTTTTACTAAGGTGAATCTAGGTGGAAAGTAGTCTCCATGTTGCCTTTGACCAGGCAACCACCTGGGCATGACATAAATGATACATTTCCAAAAAAGTGAGGAAAGTTTGGTGTATTCCTATTTGAAGTAGTGATTGGGATGATAATTTTATGATTTTTTGGATCTCAAGATAGTAAAGAAGATTTTGATACTAGAGATGATCACCGAAAATGACCACTGGAGACCATAGTGAAGGTGATAAGGAAAATTTCCAAGTCAGGATGAATTGTAAGGGTCGTGCAATTCCTCTATGGGTCAGGACAGAGGTAGATACTACCATACTGGTCAGCTATAGGTGCAGTGAACCATAAATCAATGGTAGCTTCACAAGAAATGGAAAAAGTACGACAAGGTGACAGAGGAACTTCTCTTCTCTCTTCTTCTTTCTTCCTCCTCCCCGAGTACAACTTTCTCCATCATTTTCCTTATTAATCATCAAAGAAAAGCCTATGAGGACAGCTTTCTCCATCATTATTCTTTGTTTTTAGTATTATTTTTAGATATTTTCTTGCTGATATCAGTAAAATCAATTAAAGATTTGGTTCTTTTTTGATATTCCATATACATTCTGGAAATAATTATATGACAATGGGATCTGATGTGTATGAGGTTGATGTATGTTTTCTCATTATGACCTAGTTTCATTTTAGTTGCCTGTTCATGTCCTTTTTAATTGTAAGCAGGCTGGATTTACCATAATTAATTTATTCTTTTGATAGTAAAAGGGGAATGTCCATTACTCGGTACAATCATAAAATCTCAGGCTGAGAGGCCTGATAATGCTGCTTTGAGTCTGGGAGCAGCCACTTTGTGGAAAATGATGGTTCTAGGTTTGTATCCAGGCCACCCATCTCTAGACCTCTGCTATCTGTGGACCAGTTTTGTGTAATGGATAGTAAATGGGGAGGACAAGGAGAAATCCAGTAGAAGTGTTTGACATTCTAAAAGGAAAAAATACCTTTCAAACTATTTATCAAAAAAAAAAAAACCTTTGAAAAGATCTTGATGACAAACATAAGAATGCTGGTTTGAGTCTAAAATTCACCACTTAGTGAAAAATGGGATGGTGGTTTGGTCTGTATCCAATCCATTCTAAAGTTCCCTGCTATCTGTTTACCAGTTTTGGGTAATGTATGGTAAAAGGTGAGGACATGGTGAAAACCAGTACAAGCGTTTAACTTATTAAAAGGTAAAGAAATTTAATAATGACAGTTACCTTGACGTATTCTTGGTAGTTTTATTGGTTCCTCCCCTTTGGGATCCCCATTATGTTGTAGTCTTCCATATCACTGCTCCTTTCATGTTGAATGTGGTTGAGGGCCACGATTGCATTATCTGGTGAATTTGGCCAGGAACTCCAATCCACTGGACCATAAAGAGAAAAATCCCCATATTATCTTTGACAGTTTGCATTGTATGGTTAATAACCACTTTCGTTTCTAAGCTCAATAGCAGAACTCTAAATTGAAAATTAAAAAAGAACTGAGAAAAGCCATTCCATTAACTTGTATTTGGAGACATGAAACTTAATTGTGTATCAACTTAGCCTACTATGCATGTATAACTAAAGTTGACTAAAACTTTTATAATCTGGACACTTTGCCCTTTTTGATAAAAAGATCTGGACACTTGGGCACTTTGTACAAGCTTGTTGGTTAATGTGTGGCGGTTTGGGTAAGCTTGGTAATTCTGAATCAATGTTATGCCTGAGTGAGGTTTTCGTTCTTATCTTTTTTAGGTTGATCAATTTTCTTGGGTTTACCTACTAAGAGATGTTTCTAACAATATATCAAATGTACAACTTATTCCTTCCAGCCAAATTCTTGAAGATGGAACAAGTGGACTATGATCCTCATTTTCCCCCAGACACAACTGGAATTTCAATCGATGGAACTGGTCAAGTTGGTACATATTTTTACACTGCTCCTGAAATTGAGCAAGGGTGGCCAAAGATTGACGAAAAGGTTATGATTTGTGTGGCTTATTTGAAATATAAATACTTGTTTTGCCTCTAGAAGATTTTTCTGTGATCAATTTTATGTATCTATGCTAATTGATATGCTTTTTAATTTTTATCCATTATATTGGCCTTTTCTTTCCTTTTTTTGAATGGTTAGAAATGCCACGAAAAACCTGAGAGATACTTGTTTACAGGTTGACATGTATAGCTTGGGTGTTGTATTCTTTGAGCTGTGGCACCCTTTTGGGACAGCAATGGAAAGACATATTGTTCTGTCAGAACTAAAACAAAAAGGAGAACTTCCTCCGGATTGGGTGGTTGAATTTCCAGAGCAGGCATCCTTATTGAGATGCTTAATGTCTCCAAGTCCTTCTGATCGTCCTTCTGCAACAGAACTTTTACAGAAAGCTTTGCCTCCAAGGATGGAATATGAGTGGTTAAATGGTAATATTTTTTTTGTAAATGTTTTAATTATTTTCAGATTCTTTGGAATGACATGCATTCAGTCATCCTAACAGGTAAAAGTAGAAAATTTACATATGTCAATAAAAAGAAAATTTCTAAGTCAGGGAGGGATAAGTGGTATAAGGAGGTGCACAAAAAGGTAGAGAAACCAACAGTCCTTGGTGAAAATTTCTTAGAAAATTTCAGATCCTCATGGTTTATATTAGCATCTGAACAGTCCTTGGTGAAATAACATACTATTGGTTCCATAAAAAATGTAGTGAAACCAACAGTTGTTGAAACTTCATTATTTCTTTCCATAGACACATCCTGTAAGGAGGTGCACAATCTTCTTGCCTGAAATTTGATGGACTCTAGTATTGATAGGGGAAGAGCAATGGGAGACTAAAAAAGTGCAGGGTATATTCTGAGAAAAGCCTAAAAGCCAGCAGAAAACTTAATAGAGATAGATATCAACACGTTTCCTGTGCTTTTGTGCATGCACATAATACCACTCTATAAGATTTGGCATTGCCAAAATTGGTCTCAATAATGAGACTAATCCTCACTTGGCTAAGCATCTTTTTTGTGCAGATATTTTACAAAGAATGCAGACATCTGAGGATACACGTGTTTATGATATGGTTGTTAATGCTATTTTTAATGAGGAGAGGATAATCATGAAAACCCAGCGTCAACATGGTGGGAGAGTAAAGTTGGCCAGGGACCAATCTTCTTTTATCCAATATACAGCGATAAACACAGAACTTCGTGACCATGTCAATGAAGTTGCAAAGGAAGTTTTCAGGCAGCATTGTGCAAAGCGGTTGGAGATAACACCAATGTGTATTGTTGATGACTACCAGCAATTTTATAGGTTTTTCAATATTTCATATACTTCCATCATTATACTATTCATGTCTATGTACCAGTAACAATTGCTCAATTGCATGGTTTAAGATGTCTAATTGGTTTTGTTTTTTCCATGCTGAGAAGAGATGCTGTCAAACTTTTAACTCCTGGAGGAGATACTCTTGCACTTTGTCATGAATTGCGCTTACCCTTTGTAAATTGGGTTATAGAAAATCAGGTACTCATTTGGAATTCTGCTCAGAGCAATTGAAACCTTGTTTTCATCTGAACATATGCATAACAGATCAATTTGAACTGAATGTGAAGCCAAACACAACCTGCATATAGAGAAAAAGAAGAAAGCTTTGAAATTCCTGTCCAACCCATTATATAGATTATTCTTTACTGTGGTGATTCGTGGGGATTGGGAGAGAGAGAGAGAGAGAGAGAGAGAG
>NW_010729125.1:501840-519492 GCF_000365185.1 Nelumbo nucifera
AGGCAATCAAAGCTTGGAGGAATACTATGCAAGTCTGAGGAATATCCGAAATGAGCTCAATGTGTATCATCCTCTGACACAGGATGTTCAGATTCAGCAACAACAGCGTGAGCAACTTGATGTGACAAGGTTTTTGGTGGGTTTGAAGGCTGAATATGAGCATGTCCGTGCACAAATACTGGGGGGGTCTGCTCTTCCCTCACTTGAAGAAGTTTTTGCCCGTCTCAAGAGGACATCTATTGAGTCTATAGAGCATTCTTCTCTCTCAGATAGATCTGGTTTTGTGGTGACTAGAGGGGAAGGCTGTGGAAATAGAGGTGGTGGTGGTGGTCGTGGACCATATGCCTGGGACTCCTAATTTATTTTCTTCTCTTTCTCGGTCCTCCACATCTCAAACAGTTACTCTTGCTAATGGTTCTACATCTCCCATCTGTGGTGTTGGTGATGTTGATTTCTCCTCCTTGTCTTTATCATCTGTTTTATATATTCCCAAGTTCCCTTTTAAGCTTATGTCTGTTAGTAGATTAACCAAGTCACTTAATTGTTCCATAACCTTTTATCCCTCTTCTTGTGTGTTTCAGGATCTCAAGACGGGGATGAAGATTGGTGGAGGGCATGAGGCAGGTGGATTGTATTACCTTGATAGTGGTGGCCCTCCAGTAGCTTTTTAGTCGTCTTTTGCTCCTCTTCAATGGCACTGCAGACTTGGTCATCCTTCTCTCAAGGCTCTGAAATTGCTGGTTCCTTCCTTGATTCATCTTTCATCTTTGGATTGTAAGTCATGTCAGCTTGGGAAACATCATAGAGTCTCTTTTAGTCCAAGAGCTGATAGTCGTGTCTTGAGTCATTTTTCTTTAGTTCATTCTGATGTCTGGGGTCCGATCAAAGTGATGTCATACAATGGCTATAAGTATTTTGTAATTTTTGTTGATGACTTTTCAAGGATGACATGGATTTATCTTATGAAAGATTGCAGTGAATTGTTTTCTATTTTTCAAATATTTGATGCTGAAATACGTACCCAATTTGGTGTTCATATTAAAATAATTCGCTCCGATAATGCCAAAGAGTACACCTCAATACCATTTCAGCAATACTTAGAGCACCATGGGATAGTTCATCAAACTTCTTGTGCCTACACCCCACAACAGAATGGTGTAGCTGAACGGAAAAATCGACATCTCCTTAAAACTGCTTGGTCTTTGATGCTTAATATGAATGCCCCTAAGCATTTTTGGAGTGATGCTGTCCTCACATCCTGTTTTCTCATCAATCGGATGCCCATGTCCATCCTTGGAAGTCAATCCCCCTTCTCGGTGTTGTTTCCCACCTTGTCTCCGTTTCCTCTCACCCCGAGAGTCTTTGGATGTGTTTGTTTTGTTCAAAACTTGGGGCCTGGTTTAGACAAGTTAGATGCACGAGCTACTTAGTGTATCTTCCTTGGCTACTCAAGGACTCAGAAAGGGTATAAGTGCTATAACCCTAACTCTCATAAGTCATTTGTGTGCTCCGATGTCACCTTCTTTGAATCAGTTCCTTTTTTTTCGGTTACTGTGGTTTCTTCTCCTTCCCTTGTAGTTCCTCTTCCCGTCCCTATGGCGGATCCCCTTCCCGTGGTTCCCATTTCAGTTGCAGATCCACCTCCCATGCCAGTTACTACTGAGAGGCCACCAATCAAATAAGTGTATACTCATAGAAAAGCACCGGCCCCTCCTCCAATTCAGCCATCGTCGACAGATCCTGTCATTGCTTCTTCTCCCTTAGACCTTGATCTTCCTATTGCCNGTGAACACCTTCGTTGGGAGATATTATTTCTCTGTATCAGGTATAATCCTCTCCTACTGCTTTTGTTCAGATCTGGTTCAGTTTATGGTTCAAGATTGATCATTGAAAATATGATTTTCTAAAATAGGGAATGCGATTCCCAGTTGAAGGGAGAGAAATCTTTTTGAAATTCACCCACCTTATTTCGCAAGATTTGGGCGTCCATACGATGGATCTCTCATCCCTTCAAGTGTGGGCCTTTATTCTTTATATTTTATATTTAGTTAATATCTGTAGTGGGCTTGAAGTTAGCTCTCTTATTTTTTGTTTGAGTGTCCCATTACTAATCAGAGGCATACCAGTCCTTTTGTGTATTATTTAACATCTAATATAAATCCTCATCTAGGGCCAAGGCATCAACCCTAACCCAATCTGACTTGTTTGAGTTGGGTTCAAGATAACCCAGTCCAAGTTGCAGCCCTAGACATGGCCAGACCATCTAACTGTCCTAGTCTACATTCTCTCATTTTATCACCTATTTGAGCTACTACTCAGCTCCTTTGAGTGACTTAATTTTGAGTATTTTAACATCTTCCCCAGGTTCCCATAGGAAATCTCTCATCAATTTTTCCAATATTCTGCTCACTCCCAGGATCCTAAAAACTGATAAGAAGTAAATTGGCAAGCTGTTCATGGTAGACTTAATCAAAGTGATTCGTCCACCCAAAGATAGGTAGTTTCTCTTCCATGAAGCTAGCCTCTTAGTAAACCTATCCGCCACTGTATTTCAAAAACTTATTATTTTTTGGAAGATAAATAAAAGATAAACCTTATAAGTGAAAAAAAGAAAGGTAGGGTACAACAGGGTGATAAGAAATCACCTAGCAAAAAGATCCAGAATACAATAGATCCCGCCCTGATAAATAGCCCCTTAAACAGAAAAATAACCCTACAGACAAAACAAACACCTTAAAAAAAAACCCAGATCCAACTACAAGTATCACAACAATTATCACAGAAGTCCCTTCCACCAACCCCTAGAACAACTACAACAAACAATAGACTGTATATCCAAGACCCTCCAAGTCCTGCCAAAAAACACATAAGAAAAACCCTGAACCCAGTAACCAAGGTAACCAACAGATGAAATGCTCAACTCAAGCTTTATCCATTTTCTCATTGTCTCAACTGTTTAATATAGAAATCTCGTCTCATCTGAGTTACTTTCTTTTTTAATCCCGTTCCAAATACTCCCAGCTTCAACCTGGTAAAAACATTTGAAACTTGCCTTTTTGATTGGTTTTCTGTCTTCTAAATCTTCTTACTGCATTAGGTCATTTCTCCACCCTCGTAGAGACCTCCCTTTGAAAGCATTAATTCTTTCTAACTCAAATTTTGCATTCTTTTCAAACAATTGATCAGCACTCAGTTCATCTCTACCAGAATCAGCCGCCCCCCTTTCGTCTGGAATCTAGCATCTTCTTCCACTTCCCTGAAAGCTTCCTTTGCAAAATCCTCCCCCCCAAAAGAAGAATAAACCCATCATTTTACTGACCCTCACTTCTGTGTTCAGCACCCTTTCCATATCCGCAGTTTTCTCAACTTCGTGAGTCTCATTTATGACTATTTCTTCCTCCTCTGTATCCGTTTGTCCACCCTCTTCACCTGATCCCACATCCTCTTTTAAAGGTCTGGTTCTGTATT
Organism: Nelumbo nucifera; assembly: GCF_000365185.1. The sequence goes on from NW_010729125.1 coordinate 505,309, forward strand.
TTTGTTTCCTTATGTGCACTCTTGACAGAGACTCCATTTTTCTCAGCCTCTTCTACAATTGTCTCTACTTCTTTCCTCCCCCAAGCTGTTCTCCCTTCCTCCCTCTTCTTTTTCAGTTTCCGACTCTTCCAATATCTTGATATCATCTTCTCCAAAATTGTCATCTTTTGTGAATTCTTCTCCTGGCTGAATCTACTCTAAGACCTTGGATTCCGATCTTCCAACATTGTTAGAGTACACAAATCAGGGGTATTTTGGTCATTTGGGTTTATCTATTTGAGAGTGAAAGGTCTATTTTATCTAAGTTTAAGTTATGTGTCCCATCACTTATGAGGGACAATATAGTCTTTCTTGTAACTATGTTATTGGAGATAAATACAAGTGGGTCGACTAGAGGGGTGACTGATTTTTCCTCATTTGGCCGAACCCTTCTTCTCCTTCTTCTTCTTCTCTTCTTCTTCTTTCTCTTCTTCTTCTCTACTTTAACCTAGAATCGAATAGGGATTTTACACAACACATAATTCCCCTTCTGAAACCTCCTTAGATTCTGGTAGAGGCTTCTCAGATTCACGGTTTTCATTTTTAAGAGAAGACTTGCCGGGATTATCTGGATTGTTGCTAAAAGACCCCTGATGCCCGCCTAGTTCAGATCACTCGCCCCTGGGACCTGATGCACTATGTTTTCCTGGTTCAACGTCTGGCCTAATCAGGTCCAATAAAAAATCTGACATTAATCAATCCACCCCCTTTCATTTCTTGAGCTCAAAGTTCCCTTTCCCAAAATCATTAAAACTTTGAAACCTTCCTGATGAGTGAAAATTATTCCTTTCTCCCTTCACACCTTCTTCCATGCCTATCACGTTAATCGAGTGTCTCTCTTCCAACCTTTGTCTGCCACGTGGTTTTTGCCCTGCTTCGTCAGCTTCATCTTCAATCTCTCACCCTTGCCCCCACAGTGACGCTTTGTGTTCCAATGCGATCCAGACCTTCGTCCAAGCTCCATCTGAAAAGACATCAATAGATCGAGGTACTTCTTCCAGCTTCACTCCAGAAATTTCCACCACTACAGAGCTGAGATTTGAGGTATTAGAAGATATGAACCTCCCTCCTATTTGCTGTCGCTACCTTCTCCATCACAGATTTCTTCCAGAGATCGAAAGGGAGTTCAAACAATCTAATGGCAAAGACTCCATTATGAAACACCTTGCTGTTACAAGAGTCTGTCCAGTTTTGCACCAGAATCACACCCAACTCAGTTGCCTGTCAAAGTCCACTGTTTTTTCTTCGCATTCAATATTGCTCATCTTATATCAAATGGGAATATCATAATTCCATCCAATTGGAGCTTCTTTTTCAGCTTATCTAGAATAAATCTCTAGTCCATAATCTCCCTTTGTGCTTCCAAAATCATTCTTATTTTCCATCCTTCTTTATTTCCTTCTAACATCAACCTTTGCATTTTGTTAACGCAGCTTACAATCACTTCTTGTTTTACCTCTTTATTTTGATTGCTTTGGTAGACTTCTCCTTTGGTTAACATATCAACCTTCATCATCAGATATTCTAGCAACATATGAGTGACCAAGCTCCAACCTATCCCCTACTTTCCTTCTGGAAGGCAAACCAGTTGTTTTCTATTGTCTCCAAAAAACTCTGTTACAGCCACAAACCAACCCTTCTCGGATTATCTCCTAAAGGCAGTCCCAAATCTGGTTTCTCTTCTTCAAACTGTTCTTGACAATGCAAAAATTTATAGAGAGAGAAAACAAGGAAATGTTGGTTTCTCAATATTGGAATGGAATTTCTTTTAAACTGTTTTAGAGGAAGGGTTGGGTGGGTGGACAAAAGGGGTTTGAATCTAGAGAGGTTTTAAGAAGGTTGGGAACAAAGAGATGAGAGTTCTCAAAATTGGAAACTTTTGAGAACAAGGGTTTTTAGTGAGAATTTTTTGAGAACTGTTTTAATGGGATGTAAAAGAACCTTAGATCAGTGTTTTTGAACCATCATTGACCCGGATGGTCATACCGTTAGCCCGGAAACCATCCAAGCAACCGGTTCCGTTTCACCCTTAACCCATTCCTGGGCCAAAAACCGTTGATTTGGTCAGAGAACCAATGACCCAGGCAGTGGAACCGTTGACATGTTCGATCCTGGACAGAGGTTTGCGTTTTAATAAGATGCAAAGGAGATTGAAAGATGGGGAGAGACAAAGACAAGAATGATCTCAGATCTGAGATCACTGATCACTAAAATCCTAGAGACGGCGCGTGCATGCGCACGATAGATAGATGAGAGAGAGAAATCAGATCTGAGATCTCAGAGAGATCCGAATAGTTCCGTTGCATTTTCTGTTGCTGCCACCGTTGCCATTACCCCGGTGAACGTCAGATGCTCCTCCTCCTCCTCCTCCTCCTTTCTTCCCCTCCTTTCTTCCTTCCCCTCCTGTCTTCATTCCTTCCTTTCTCTCCTTTCCCTTTTTTCCTTTCTCTCCTTTCTTTCTTAGCCAACAACTACACATGTCTCTTTTTTCTTATAAAAGACTAAGAATAATTAAGCCCTAATACTCCCATCTAATCAAACCGTCTGAACTGTTCGACCCAGGGCACGCCTAAATCAGAACCGGTTTTGATCAGGGTTTGGTAGGGAAACTTTAGAGAGACAATTTTCTCTCTTTTGAATGGCATATGGATGTCTATAATTGAAGGGAGAGGAGACTTACCTGGGATCAAATTCAGTCAATTAGTTGATGTTGAACGGTGATTTTTTATTGCCTTTTCCCTGGTATTTGATTGTTATGATTGGCTGAGCTCAAACTTTGAGATAGAAGACAAGAGAATTTAGGGGGAAAGAGGAGAAACCTAGGAATCACTTCAGGGCTGTGGGAATCACTTACTACAAATCACACAAGCAGAGAATAAGAATAAACTCAATATCCATTGCTGAGGAGAGGAGACTTACCTGGGGTCAAATTCAGTCCTTTAGTTGATGTTGAACAATGGTTTTTGATTGTCTTTTCCCTGGTATTTGATTGTTATCAGTGGTGGAGCTCAAACTTTGAGATAGAAGACGAGAGAATTTAGGGGGAAAGAAGAGAAACCTAGGAATCACTTCAGAGCTGTGGGAATCACGCACTACAAATCACTCAAAATTACAATTCCACCACGGCACCACCCATAAACTAATTAACCAGTGGCTCTAAAAATTTAAACATGATTAAACTATAACTAGACAAATCTGAGTAATAGGCTGGAAATGACTAAAACACCTCTAATGTCCAAAAATTACTGAAATACATAAAAATTCAGAAAATTCCAAATTTTTATATATCAACTCCTGCACCAGTGCGCCTCTATTTCATTTATATATCAACCTTTAATTGCAGGAAAATGACCAGTTACCTCTGGTTGCAACCAGTAGTATGGATCAGCATAAGTTAATGAAAGTAAAATGTAAAGAGGCCACTACTACTAAAATCCTTAAACACACTCTCTCAAGTGAAGCATAGATGCTAGTCATTCCATGATAGCCAAGAAAATTATTTGGTTTAAATTTTATTACTCCCATGGTAAACACATTGTTTAGCTGCTAATCTATTTTCACGAAGGAAATAAAAACCTCTCCAGATAAGCCTCCCTCTTGCTTCACTGGAAAAGCAAAGAGGAAGAAGGTAGTATATTGATTGATGACGATCAACATTTGCAAATGATGAATCCTCAATCATTTGAGGTGCTTGATGCCATAAATTCTAGGGAGAATTCTCTCCAAGGTAAAATGCAAATGAAAATCAGATTGCAGCTCCAAGGAAAAGAAGTATAATAGAGAAGAATTTGGCAGCTTGATTGGGGTTTGATGAAAACCGGTTTCAGATTTCGTGGCCCATTTCAAGCATGTCTCATCATGCAACTATTGGGTTGCCTAAATTTTTGAGGTCTTATGAGTCTCCTTCCCAGTAATTTAAAAGGCATGCCTAGGCACTCAGGTGAGGTGCATTATAAGGTATACATCTCTCCTATGCCCCAGGTGAAGCACTTTCAAGAGGCTCATGCCTGGTGCACCTAGGCATGCGCCTGGTGTGCCTTGTGCTTCAGAGCAGGCGTCCGCCTTTTTTTATTTTTTTTTGCGCTATTTGTTCTTTTTTGAACCTAGCCGCTGGACTAGGGGCTCTGCCCCTGGATCCCAGCCAAGCCCCTCAAGAGAAGCCCATTTCTAATATTGTTCATTCATTCATCCGAATAAACTATCTTCTTCAAAGGCAATTAAAATCATATATATATATATATATATATATATGTAGGGATTAAGAATTTATGACCCTAATATGGACCTGTTTGGGCTTGCTTTGAGGGGCTTGGTACAAAGGCAGCTTGTAGAATTAAGAATGCAAGATGTTTTATATCACATTAGCTATTTGAAGTAATGAAATTAAGGAAAAAAAGGAGATTGTGGGTTTTACATGCTTGAAAATGTTATATATGTTTGATTTTATTTTTAAATTTCCATTTGAATATGTTCTACATGTTTATGTTTATGTATTTTAATTTTAGATAATAGGTGTTTTTAAAACATTTATTTATTTTTGATCAATAACTGGAATTCATTAGATTAAAAGAATTTAGTTACAGCACTCCAAAGAGAGATAAACAGGCTTAACTCTCTCCGGGAAGATAACAAAAAGGAAAAAATTACAGAACAGCCCAAAACATTTGATCCCTTCCCACCCCCTGCATTGCCAAAGCATAAGCAAATGCATTTGCTGTTCTCTTGACCCACTGAAACTTGATTTCCAGTCCTCTAGTTAGCCACTTAATCTCTCTCCTCTCATTAACTTATTTCTAAAGTCCACTACCTTCTTGTAGCCAACTTAAGACCATCTTTGAGTCACCTTCAACGACTAACTTTTGTATATTCAGTTCCTTAGACTTCCTTATACCCTCTAGTACTGCATAGACCCCAGCTTTGAGAGAGTCTCCAAACCCAATGGAACTTGAATACAAAGCAAGCACCTTCCCACCCTCATCTCTGAAAACCCCCTCCTACACCTGATGGACCTGGATTTCCTTCACTACTTCCTTCGAAGTTTAGCTTTATAAGTCCACTTCCTGGTGGTGACCACACAGGACAAACTAAAGAGCGAGCAGGAGCAGAATTTTCCACCTCCAGATAGATATTCAGCAACATATTTGTAGAAATATCGACAAACAGGTCCAAGGATTTAAACCAATGTACCACCCTCATTGTTACTACTTCAATAAGGCATTCTTTACTTCTTTCAATTTTAGAGAAAATTCTGGTGTTCCTTTCCTCCGAAAGAGTCTAACAAACAACAGCCCTCATACATCTCCACATTATCCTTACCCTTTTGTTTGGCCAACCAAAGAATGAGGGGCTAAACAAACTTTGAATGTTTGGCGGTGGGGTCCATCTGCAACCAAAAGAGGAAAGAAACCATTCCCAAAGATCAGTAGCAAAGGGGCAAGAAACTAATAAGTGGTAGGAGCTTTCACCATTAACCTTGCAAAGAATGCACCAATTCGGAGACAAGCACCTAAAAAGGCCTTTTTTCTTTGGAGTACATCACATGTATTACATCTTTCAAGGAAGGCTTCCCAACAAAAGGCTCCAGTCCTTGGAGGAATTGGCTCACCCCAAACATCCTTAACTGGAAAGTTTTGTGCAAATGGACTGGATGAAGGCAGTAGGGACTTGAAGAAAGAGGCACAAGAGAAGGTTCCAGAGGGAGTTAGGGTCCACAGTCTCTTATCCCTCTCAAAGGGATCCAACACCACTCGGTCTAAGATTTGAACCAAACTAATGGCATTTTCAACCTCTATATCCCTTAAGCCTCTTCTAAGCCCCATATCCCAATCAAACCCAAAATTAGACTGAGAAGGAACTAGAAAACTGGACACAACCCTGCCCTTAAATCGAGAGAGTGGAAACAAGGAAGGGAATTGGTCTTTCAAAGGTATCTCACCCACCCAAATGTGCTCCCAAAATTTTACCTGATTCCCAGAATAGAGGTCATACCTGATGTGCTGCAAAAAGGAAGGAAGAATGGCATGTATAGATTTCCAAGGAGAGGCACCAATAGACCTTGCCAAAGTCCCAATGTCCCAGCCATCATTTGCCCGATCATGAATACTTAAAATTACCCTTGTCCACAGTTTTTCCCTCTCACCTCCCAACCTCCACAACCATTTCCCAAACAAGGCTTCATTTTTCCTCCAAATGTTACCTAAACCTAACCCTTCGTCAGTCTTACTCCTAGAGACTAGTTCCCAATTCACCTTGTGATCCTTCCTCTCCTCCCCAGGTTCCCACAAGAAGTTTCTCATTAACTTCTCCAAACTCCTACTTATCTTCACTGGGATCCTAAAAACCGATAAGTAACACATAGACAAACTAACTAGTGTAGACTTGATCAAAGTAATTCTACCACCCAGAGATAAATAGTTCTTCTTCCAAGAGGTTAGCTTCTTAGCAAATCTATCAATTACGGGGCTCCAAAAGCTTTCTTTCCTCGGGTTATCCCCTAAGGGCATCCCCAAATAGTTTAGTGGCCATTGAGACACCATACAACCCAAAGCTTCAGCCCTCTCCAATATAGCTCTTTCTTCCATATTGATCCTCGCCACATAGCTCTTATCGAAGTTCACCTTCATATTTGACATTTGTTCAAACACTTGAATCACCAACTTCAAGTTTTTGGCCCATCTCACATCCTTCCCCTCACAAAATAGAATTGTATCATCAGCAAACTGTAAGTGGGTGATAGGAATGTTGTCTTTTCCAACTCTCCATCCCCTCACAAGACTTCTTGAATATGCTTTCTCAATTAGCTTCTCCAACACTTCAGCGATCAAGGTGAAAAGAAATGGAGAGAGGGGGTCCGCTTGTTTAATTCCCCTAATAGTCGGGAAGTGATCCACTACCTTTCCATTTACCAGGATGGAGTAATGACAAGTCTCTATACAACCCAGGATCCATTACACCATTTCTCCCCAAAACCAAAGACATCCAACACTTGCATCAAAAAAGACCAATCAACCATATCATAAGCCTTCTCTAAATCCAATTTGCACAGAATCCCTTTCCTCCTTGTTCTCCGCATATCCTCCACACACTCATTGGCAATTAGAATTTGATCCACAATCTGCCTATTTCCAACAAAAGCCCCTTGATTCTGTAGGATTAGCTCTAGAAGCACCTCTCTAATTCTTCTAGACAAGACCTTCGCAATGATTTTATACAAGCTATTAACCAAAAAAAATAAATGTTTTTTTAAACATTTATTTTAAAATATAAGTTTATATTTTTATTAATATTATGCTTAATATTTTTTGAAAATTTTGGCATTTTTTGTATTTTTGTGACTCGCTTCCGGAAAGGTGCGCGCCTCGCCTTGCGCCATGCGCCTCAGGCGCAAATTGCCCATTTCGCTTTTTTTTCGCCTTGCACTTTTAAAACGTTGATCGTACCTGTATAAAATTTTAAAGCAATATGGTGCAATGGTGTCTTGGAAGCACAAAAGCTAGTTTTTGCATATTGGTTATAATGTCCTCTGGTCATGTCAAACTTTGACAATTGACCAGGAGACACACTGATAAACCAGTCAATTTCGTTGAGTGTGTTGATGGTCTTTAATTTAAAGTTAATTTATTTGGGTCAGTATGGTCCAAGAGAATCTCACTTGAAGTTAGAGTGAGTTTAGGAATTTCATAAAATACAAATTTCTAGATTTAGTTTTGGCTGCCATTTGAACCTTGAGATCCACTGGGGACAATACCCCGTTAGAAGTTCTTAATATTCATTTTGGAGTTATGAAGGGTTTTTTAAGGTTTTTATACATGGCTTTATGAAGAGTAACCAGAATAGTTATTTTCAAATAGAATCACATTTCCTTCTCTGAGAAAAACCTTTTTCTTTGCTCTTGAGTGGTTCAGCCCATTAGGCCTATGATCTCTTATTCTAACTCTCATCCTCTTACTTCTTGATTGATTTTCACTACATTTACAACCTTTCTTTTTGTATTTTAGTGGTTTTGCATCAGTTCTCACACTTATCATGATTTGAGTACAAGTGATTGCTTTTCATCAAGGACCTTTCAAATAAAGAAAATTCCTTTATATTCTTCAAGATGTAGAATTTGAAGATGATGCATATATTGACTGATGCCATAGACATTATAGGACTTTCGGATTGTTCTATGGCAGATTTAAATGTTTAAGAAGTTTTCAATACCATACTTTCTATTGTTTTTTTTTTTTTTTGTACTTTTCCCTAACTCTTATTTCCATTGTAGATGTCATCCTTCAAGCGATATGAAATATCTTGGGTTTATAGGAAAGCAATTGGCCACTCAACCCCAAATCGTTACCTTCAGGTGTACTTCTCTTTTTATGTCTTTATTGATGCAATTGTTTTTTTTCTGTGTTCTCCTTTTTCCTAAGGCTCAGTTTGGGAAGAGTGCAAATACAAATATGTACAGTGCAAAACCTTGTACATTGTATTTCTAAACCTTGTATTTGCAATGTACATATTTGTATTTGCACTCTTCACAAATCGAGCCTAGTGATCTATTGTTCTCTTTTTCATTCAATATCAAGTTTCACATATATTGCTATTGGGTAGATAATTTGCATTTACTGGTTATGTTGGGAATTGGAAACAATCTTTGATTTAAGTGTGTAACATCCCTCTAAAGTGCATACTTCCTAAATAGGGAGATTTTGATGTTATTGGAGGTGCATCGATATCAACTGAGGCAGAGGTAATTAAGGTAATGTGCTTAACCTTGTGTTTTCCTTTAGTTTCACTTTCTTTTCTATTTTTTCATTTCTTAGGTTTATTCCTAACGAAAAGGAAAAAGGATAACTCACTATGTGCAAATACTAGTTCAGTTGCCTATATATAATCATTTTTTTAATGATACCTATTGAAAGGACGTGGATTTATTAAAAAAAAAGAGTTTGATCTGTTGGAATCCATGTTATTCCTATCTAAGGGTAATATGATAATTTTAAATTACATTTAAAAAGATAATACATTGCTATTTGGCCTACCAACACAAATGGGTCGAAACTCAATTCTGTCTTCTCATCTTTTTCTTCTCTTTTTATTCTCCAACCAATCCAAGTTAGTATGAGAGTATTCAAGAGGGTCCTAGGAAGCTTCTGTCCTTAGTTGTCTCACAGAATCCTCCTGCCGTCACACGGCATAAGATGACATCAGCAGGTTCTGCAGACAGCAGTTAGCAATAATAACCCTACTAGCCACTTAGCCAGTAAGACTCAATTCTGGGTGATTGTTGGAGTAAAAATTCTTTGGGGAAGGAAAAAAATCAAATGGTATGCTCAGGAGGTCACAAAAATCTTGAAGGACTACACTGCTCAGGAGGAAACTAGTGAAGATAGCAGAGTGGAACTTGTAGAAGAAACACAGGGAGTTACTGGAGACTCTCAAGTGGGAAAGCAGAAGGAAAATCCCCAAAAAGAAAGAGTAATGCAGATCATGGCTAAAGCAGCAAAGGATTGCAGAATGGTCTGCGATATGTTCAAGATTGATTGGGAGGAGAAATTTATTGTCACCTTGACAGTACAACAGAAAGATTGGAAGATCGCTGAAGAGTTGTTGAAAAAGTTGAAGTTAAACTGCACTATAATTTTAACCCCCTTTGAAAAATGTAAAGCCCTTCTAGAGTTAGTAGGAGAGAAATTGGAACTCCATGTGTTATCAGTTGGAGTCGGCCTCTGTGACTGTTTCAAAATGGTCCCCTCACTCTAATTCCAAGGATTTGCGTGAGAAATACAAAGTAATTGTTTGGATCCTGGGATTGCTGTTTCATCTGTGGATTCCAGATCTTTTTGCCTCCATAGCCACTCTTTGTAAAGCAAGGTTGGATGGTATTTTTGTTAAAGACCTCCATTCTGCCGCAGTATGTCTGAGCAATGTGAATTTGGAAGATATCCCCCGCTCAGTGAAGGTGCTGGTAGATGGACTACTGTACTCAGCCTGGTTAGTAGCAACCATTGAAGCTGAGGTATGGAGGGAGGGAAGAAGGAAAGAAGATGAGAAGATAGAAGAAGAGTGGTTACGTGGCAGAGGTCAAATGGCTGAAGAAAAGGAGAAAGGAAGTTGCACTGAAATAGCAAAACAATCTCAGGGGAGAGAAAAAGGTGAAGGAAGGGGGATAGAAATAAACAAGCCAAGGATAGAAAGGGGCGAGACACACGGCTGGTTGTACGCTGAAACAGTGACCAGTGGACTTCGATGTGTGAAGCAACCCCAAGTTCAAATTTCAAAAGCAGGGGTGACTCAGTTGGTTGGGAAATCAGACCTGAACCGGACTCAGTTAGACGGGTCAAAATCTAAAAGCCTATCACGTGGCACTTTAAGTGGCCACGTGAGAGGTAATAAGGAAATTGGGTCTGGGCTTTCATTGCTTGGGCCTAGCCGCAATATGTTGATGATATTCTAATTTTCCTTGATGCATCAGTGGAGCAGTCTTGAATTTAAGAGATATCTTAGCAAATTTTGAACTGTTGACAGGTCTGGAAGTGAATTTTTCGAAGAGTACTTTGATAGGAGTTGGCAAGGTTAGAAGGGAAGTCCTATCTGATTGTGCTGTAGCATTTGAGTGCCAAGTTAGGGAGTTGCCTTTCTCCCATTTGGGTATGCTATTGGGGCTAAATCCTATTCATCTATTATTTGGAAACAATCATTGAAAGAGTTGAGAAGAGGCTGGATGGGTGGAAGTGAAATATCTTTTGTTGGAAGGATTAATCTTAATAGAACTGTGTTGTCTAGCTTGCCAACCTACTACTTGCCCTTATCAAAAGTTCCAGTAGAAGTTGCTAAGAGGGTGGAAAACACTCGGAAGGATTTCCTTTGGAGGAGGGGTGGGAGGAGGGAGGGTTAAAAAGTGTCACTTGGTTAAGTTCCAGAAGAAGTTGCTAAGATGCAGGCCAATTGGGAAGTGACTTTGGAGGTTTGGGCTGGAGAAGGAGAGACATTCACTTTGGAGGAGTGGTGGAGGGAAAGTATGGTGGTGAGGTTTGGGTGGGAATCAAGGGAGGGAGGTTCACCTTATGGGGGTTTTGTTTGGAAGGGAACTATGAGGTTTAATTAGGAATTCAAAAATCTAACAACGTTCTTATGGTGTTAGGATAAGGTTCTGGGAAGATGAATGGTGTGGGGTTGGTAAGTTGAACGAATTGTGTCCAAGGCTGTGTAGATTGTCTGAGCATGATATAGCTATCAGTCAGTGCTATGAGAGGCATGGCAAGCAGCTGGTCTGGTGTCCAAAGTTCAGAAGGCCATTTCTTGATGGCAAGTTTGATGAATGCATTGTTTGCTGGAAAAGTGGAGAAAGTTAAGGTTCCTGCCCCATTCAAGAGATTTGTAGCAGAAAGAATGTTCTAATGGGAAATTTACTGTTAAGTCCTACTTAGCTCTACATCGGAGTCAAATGGAGTCTGATCAGGTTGGAGGTATTTGGGGCAATCCTGCTCCCCCAACAGTGGAGGCTTTGGCTTGGCCTATTGCTATAGACAGTGTGATAACTGTTGTCCATCTTAAGAGCAGAGATTTAAGCATGACTAGTATTTGTTATTTATGCAAAGAACGAGACCCCCCCCCCCCTTTCAACTAGTGCTATGCATCTTCATTCTTCTTAATATAAAAGATTTTTATTAAAAATAAAGAAAAATGAGACCCCCCTTCCTCTTCTTCCTTCTGTTCAAGAGGCTTATGCCTCATACATTCTGAACTATTTCTCACGCCCTCTAGGTAGTGGAATGCCTTGCATCATGCCTCCGCATTTTAAAACATTATTCTCAATTTTACTTGTTTTAGATGTGGCATGTTTTAGGAGGGCCTGAGGGATAATGAATGTGAATCCCTTGTTCAGTCACTAGAATATGGTCAATCTCTACCAATGGCCTCTTTACTTGTGCCTCATTCTTCAATGCCCTCATACAGTCAAATCCTTTGGGGGAGAATATTCTGCCTAAAGTTGAAGCTTTGTGTTGGGAAGTATTCCTTGGAAAGATAAATACTTGTGACATGCTTCAAAAAAGAAGGCCTAGTAAATGTCTATCTCTTCATATGCGTTTCTTTTGCAAAGCAAGTGGTGAGACCATTCCCCATTTACTAATGTCCTATATTTTGTTCTTTGTGTTTGAGAGTACTTTTATTCTCTCATTGGTTGTAGGTGGTTCCCCTCAAGATGTGGTGAGTCTCTTCAGTCCAAGCTTCTTGAGGCAGCCAAGGAAGAGATGGAGAATTATGTAGGAGACAAGGCAGCAGCGGTGTGAACTATATGTAAGAAATGAAAGGAGAATTTATTTATAAAAAAAAGGAATGGGGAATTTTCAATGAAAAAAGCAGGTCCAAGGAGGAGATAATATACAATATTAAGATCAAAGTTGCACATTGGGTAAAGACAATGGAATTTTTTAAATTTTCTCGGTGAATTATATTAAGAACATTTGCTGAAGTGGCACAATGCTTGAAAGATAAAGAAGGTGATCGTGGTATGGAAATTTCCTTCAAACAATAGAATAAAGCTGATTTTTTATGGGGAGTTCTGTGAGCAATTTGGGACTGAGAAGTATAGGGAGTGTGTTTAGAGATTCCTCAAGTAGGGCTGTGGCTTTATACCTAGGACCTGTTGGAGTGGGAGGAACAAGCAACAGAATGAATTGATCAAAAAAAAAAAAGCAACGGAATGAGTGCTGACGTGCTCAAGCCATTTCGCTAACAGCATTATTCAAAACTAATTCACAACAAGCAACAGATTGAGTGCTAGCACAGTGCTAATGCGCAGCCAGTGCAATGGCAGTGTGCTAGCGCATGCATCTATTTTGAATCTTGCTGCAATGGCAAAGCACATTGCGGTGCCCCTAGCAGGTGCCCGAGCTTGTTGGATCCACGTGCTAGCATGCAATGTAGTTTTGGAAGTAAAGGGGGCTCAAAATTGATCATTTCTTGGACAAGCCACAACTGCCAAGTCCCATAGATTCACAGGCACACCTTTAGGGAGATAAAATGCCTATCAAGGGAGTTAAATATCACCTTTAATTGGGTTAGGAGAACTGCGAATGGCATGGCGAATTCACTAGCAAAACAGGTGGTTAATAGGTGGCAAATGTTTTGTACATTTGTATGAACCATTTTGTACTTTTGGGTTCTAGGAATTTTTCAATGTATTGTATTATATTTCAATCACATATTTAATACTGCTGATCAAAAAGCAAAAAAAAAAAAGGGAAAGAATGAATGATTCACTAAGTTATATATTGATCAGATGTAAATCAGTCCTCAAATATTAGGTGTAAATTTGAAGATTAGAAGAAAAAAAAAAGGAAGAAGAGAAGTAAGAGCAGCAGCACAAGAGAAGAAGATGGCGAAAAGAGAAGGAAGAAGAAGAAGATTCGAATTATCTTCCCTTTCTCCTCTAATCCTTTTTCTATTAAGAATTAATGTTAGAGTAATGACAAGTATGCCCTTAAATGGGCGGCCAGCTAGGCAGTAACATAAAGAGATTAAACAAAAAGAAATAGCAGGCCCATTAGCCAACAAGAAAAGAAAAGATATTACAAGAGAAGATACTAGGACCCATTCGGCCCAGTCTCTTTACACTCCCCCTCAAGCTGAGCATAGATGTCAATCATGCCCAACTTGCTTATATAGTGTCATCTTCCCTCTTGGAACTCCCTTGGTCAAAATATCAGCCAATTGCTCGTCTGATGTGATGAATGGAAAACAAGCTTTTCCTGAGGAAACTCTTTCCTACCTGACTGCCCTTCTTAGAGTTGTTGTTATTCTTAAACCTATCAGGAAGAAGCTCAGGATGAAGCTTCCAACAAGTGTCCTTTGTATGCCTCGGTTTCTTGCAATATTCACATATCTGCTCCTTTTTCTCAGTAGGACCCTTTGGCTTTATTCCAGCATGTGCAAAGTCTTCTGTAGGTGGACCCTGCAACTGAACCTACCACCTACTCTCCTCACTGCTTATCATAGCATATGCCTGGGAAAGAGTAACCTCATCTCTGACCAGGATATTTTGCCTAATGATGTCAAACTCAGGGTTGAGTCCAGTGAGAAATTCAAACACCCTATTTCTCTCCACCGACTTCCTATACATTTCAGCATCATTCTTACTCTCCCATACAACTGTCTCCA
>NW_010729125.1:560874-619843 GCF_000365185.1 Nelumbo nucifera
TTATAGGTTATGCTCATTACATGGAAAGGACAGATGAAAGGACAGATCTGCCCTTAGTCTTTACATAACAAATAGAGCAAAAAATAAGACTGAAATAAATAACAACTGAAACAACTAAATGACCAATAGCTAACCCTAGGCAGACTAGAACATCTTCTACCCTACGAACACAGAGGGACCGTAGCTGTGGGGCCCACATCAGTGTTCTCTACACCTATCATTTTTTGTTTTTCCAAGTTCTACATTTTTAGTCTTTGGCATTCTTTATGGAATGCCTGTTTACATTGAATATGAGCATTATGATCGGGATTGGAGATACTCCTCATTCATTATTAGAGGATTGTGCATTGGTTTTATATTGTATGGTGGGAGAATTTCCTTCTACTTACCTGGGCTTGCCAATTGGAACAAAATCTTCCTTTTCCTCTACTTAATATCTGTAATTTTTGGGAAGGATAACATTGATTAAAAGTGTTCTATCCAATACCAGTTTATTATTTATCCTTACTTAAAATTCCAGCTTAAGTTGAAAAGTCAATTGGGAAGAGTGCAAATACAAATATGTACACTGCAAAACCTGGTATTTGCACTGTACATATAGTACTTCCAAACTAAGGCTCAGTTTGGAAAGAGTACAAATACAAATATGTATAGTGCAAATACAGGTTTAGAAATACAAAATACAAGGCTTTGCACCACTGTACATATTTTTATTTGCACACTTTCGAAACTGAGCCTAGGGAACATTATGAGAGACACAATGCAAGGTACATTGACAAATACCTTTTCTTTCAGTAATATGAACATTTTAGATAATTAGGAAGGTAAATAAGATCAATAAAACAAGGAGAGAACATACCTTGATTAGGTTTTGTACCCATGAATCTTTTGCCAAAGCTCGGGTCCTGATTTTTCTTCTCATGCTAGGGTATTGCTCAAAGACAATGTGTTACACCTTAACCCAAGTGTACTGTCAAGTGGGCAAGGGTCTACTTGGGTAGTCCCTGAAGCAACACATCAAAACAATGCTTGGTTGTGGTGTTAAATACGAAAAGGTTTCTACATCCCTTTGGACAAGGGCAGGTAAAGAAGTTAGTCCAAGAAACACAACCTTGTTTAGCCACTTGGAATGTTGGAACATTAGTAGGAACAGTTCTATAATTAGTAGACACAATGAAAGGGAGAAGGATTAATATTGCAAGCTTATGGGAAGCTAAATGGAAGGGAAAAAGCTAAAGAAGTTGATGGCTACAAACTATGTTACGCTGGAGAAGTGAATAATAGAAATGGACTAGCAATAATGGTAAATAAAGATTTAAAGAAATGAAATTATAAATGTTAAAAGAGTTGGTAATAAAATAATTTTAACTACACTTATTTTAAGGAGGAAATCATTTTTTATATGGCTTGTCCAGGATATTTACTTATGATAACATGTAACACAAATGCATGATACTTCAAAGAAGATACGTCCTTGTAATAAAATGTAACAATTGTTCATTAATAATGTAGGAAATAACTTTTTTTCTTGGCTTGGCAATTGTCATGCCTTGGTATGGTTGCACTTTACCTTGTATATCCAGTGTTGATATCAGCATGACTTGTGGCTAAGGCTTAAAATATCGATACAATACGTCCGATACAGGGTGTACCATATTGGTATTGGTGGTGGACGATACTGGATATACTACAACTGGCATTGTATCGTGCCAATCATGTGTATCGATAAATACGGTGTTGTACCAATGCGTATCACATTGTATCAACCAATACAAGCCAATACGCATCGATACACATAGATTCGTGCACAACTCCTATATTAAAAATGCAGCTGGTGCGATTCAAACCCAGGTTTAATTAACTAGACATTAGAGCTTAGCATCTTAAGCTGCTAAGCCACCTTTTATTTGTGATATGAAGTGAAATAAAATATAATTTACTATCTTAATTGTAAACATGCAATCTAAAGAAATGCCATATCAAATATTAATATGTTCAACAATTTCAACGTAAAATTAAATAGAATAATAGTAAAAATTAATATTTATAATTATAAATGAAATAAAAAATTATACTAATTTTATATTTACATCAAAATTTTATTTTCTACTCTCAATAAGTTTATACAAATAAAGACATTAATAATAGAGTAATTATTTTAGTACTTAAAATTCATACATTTTTACATGAATATACATATATATATATATATTAAAATTTTAATATATTTTTATAAATTATTAATTGATATTTCATTTACACTTGATAATAACATATATACTATTTATAAAAATTACAAAATTTTCAAGCATAAAATATTATATTGAATCTATCAAATATATTAATTTCAATTTATATAAAATTGATTTCTTATTTCAGAAAATTTATTGGAATAAAAATGTTAATAATGGAATAATTTTTTTAATTAAAAATTATGAATTTGTGTATGATATGTATTTTAAAAATTTTTAATATATAGATATGAAATATTTTAAGTTAAGATTATATATTTTATAAATTATCAATTGATATTATCTGACAATAAAATTTATTATTTACAAAAAGAAATATATTGTTTATCAAACATTTCAAAATTTAATATTTAGCTGACTTTTTTGTTAATGTTGAAAAGTAAAAATAGTAAAATAGAAAATAATTGATATTAGTAATTAAAATATAATAGTTGTATATGTTTTGTGTCTTAGACTTAAATAGAATAGTAACATAATAATGGATTTATGCATGTGTTAATTTGTAAAGATCTATATAATTGATGGATTATCAACAAAATTGCATGATATCTATGCATCCCATTATATTAATTGTGATATATCTTTTCATATATACCATTAAAATAAACATTTCTTATATATTTATACCTTATTTATAGTTATTTTAACCTTTAAGTTAGTGTAATTGATGTATTACTGATATTTGTCTGTATTTTCCTAGCATATCCATGTATTTTTATATCTTTCATCCGTATCCATGTGTTTCCAAAGTGTATCGTATCCGTATCCATATCCATATCCAAGTTGTCCGATACAATACCCGATACCAATACTTTAATCCTTTCTTGTGGCAAGGCACGTTAAAGTGCCAACAATTCGTAAATCCTTAAGTATGAAATGTCCTGGTAGCACTTCTAGTAGCTTCTATCCTGCCTGTCACAGAGATGTCATCTCAAGTGAATAAAACATAAACTGGGAGTTTTGTCAAAATACCGATCATTAAAGTGTGTTACTTCTTATTCCTTTGTGATTTAAGAGGTCTGTGGCATCCATGAGCATTACACTAGCATCTGCCAATGATCATTAAAAGTTAATAAGAATGCCAGTCTTTTCTGTTTTTGTTATTATTGGCTCCAGAGTAGCATTAAAGTAGTTTTGAATTTTGATTAATATCTTTTCCATTGAATCTCCACAAATAACTTTATATGAAACTACAACGGGATTCTAACATGCTCAAATCTGATTTTTGATAGCGCTACCTCTCCCAGCCTTAATCTGCATGTCCCTGTTTGGTCTTGGTTGTAATTAGATCCTTAAAACCTATCTTACAATCATGGTGTTTCAATTTGTTGTAGGTCCGCCATCTTGAACTTAAGAAGGAGAAGGAAGTTGAGGGAGGAGACCTTGTGAAATTTCTAACAGAAGCTGTTGCAACACAGTTCAGGAACCTCTCTATTCGGAATTAAGCGTGCCCATGGTCTAAAGCTTCACTTGTCGAGGTGCAACTTGTTTTGGTTTAACCTGAGTTTTTGTACATGTTAGGCTTGGGTTTGGGCTTGTGCTTGGACCAGGCCTTGGGTAATTCAAACCTGATTTAAGCCAACCCAAGTTAGACCCACCCAAGCACGACCCGACCTTTAGATATATTATACCATATAGTTTAGAAAAAAAATCATTGCCCGATGTTGGTCCTAGCTATTTGGAATCTTGGGAAGGGTTGTCTGGGTACGGTTCTAACCTTTGGCATTTTTGGTTGAGCTGCTTTGGAGAAGCCATTGCAAGAAGCTTCAACAGAAAGCCCCTTTTCTAGTTGGACAGAAAATTTGGGCTTTCACCAAACATTGCTTATATGCTATCCAGGTAGGGTCTACTGTGCAAAGCCAAAGCTGTCGCAGGAAAGCCTCCCAAATGGGCACTTAAGCTTTGTGCTTTGGGGCTTAAAAGTGTTTTGGCTTTAGATCTTATGTTTTTAAAAGCAACTCTTACAAAATGCTCAAAACACTTTTTGGCTCATTTTTGTTTCCCACAGCCCAAAGCTCAAAAGCAAAAGTATATCCAAATGGAGCCTGAGACTTGGAGAGGGACTAGTGTAGGACTCTCTGCCATTGAGATGAATGATTAGCCAAGTATTGCCATCCTCTGGCAGTCTGATCAGTTAGAACATCTTTAGCTCCCCTCAGTTAGAAATCAATGTGCTATCCTGATAGTGATCGGATCAATAATGACAGAATTGGACTGTCTCATGTTAGAGAAAATTCTGTAAGTCCTTCCCATATGCTCCCCAGAGTTATCATTACAGTGCATCACATAATTTTTGCCCTTGTAAGGCAAAAGAAGCCTTTTTTTTTTATCAATAACTGTGGATTGAATTAATATTAAAAATATGAGAAAATTACAGGGCAAGGGGGCTAAACAATCATAGCTCCCAAAAACAACCATTAAGCATCAAAAGAACAAACATTACAAGACAGCCCAAAAAAAAAGAATGTCTGTTCACCCCTTGTCTAGCTAGACCATCTGCCCAAGAGTTCACACTTCTTTTTACCCATTTATATTGGATTTCCATGTCCTTAGTCAGCCACTTGAATTTCCTCTTTTCATTACTGTAATTCCAAAGTCTAAGACTATATCTCCCACCCCAACTGGTCCAGAATACATAGCTAACTGCTTCCCTTGTTCATCTCTTATTACTCCTATTCCGGATGGCCCTGGATTGCCCAAGCTGCTCCATCAAAGTTTAGTTTAACAAAGTCATGGGGCGGGGGGATCCAACAAACATTTGAGGCCTTCCTCATTGGAACAAGTTCTGCTATCTCCTTCTACTTTCTTTACAGCTCATCAACTGAGAATTCTACGAACAGAGCCAAGGTTTTCAGCCAGTGTATAACCCTAATGTGGATGACCTCCAGCATTGCTTCAAACTTCTCTCCTTATCTTTAAATATTCGTGAATTTCTCTCCTCCCAAATAGTCCAACAGACTGCAGCCCTCATACACCTCCACATAAACTTGGCCCTTTTTGTTGGCCAAAATGGCATAAATGTGAATAGGCTTTGCACATTCGAAGGGGGGGTCCACCTGCACCCAAACAAAGAAGTACACCACTCCCAAATGATGTTAGTGAACCGACAGGAGATTAGTAAGTGATATCCAGACTCACCATCAGCTTTACAGAGGACACACCAGTGAAGACAAAAACAACTATTGGGTCCTTTTCTTTGAAGTAAATCTTCTGTGTTAACTCTTTTCAGAAAGGCTTCCCAACAGAAACTCCCAACCTTAGGAGGTATAGGATGACACCACACCTCTTTAACAGGGAAAGACAAGCTAGAAGAAGAAGAATGTGTGAGAGCACTAAAGAAAGAGTCACAAGCGAAAGAACCAGAGGGGGTGAGAGTCCAAATTCTACTATCTGCCTTTGTTGGCTCTAGGAACACCCCTTCAAGAATGGATAACAGTGATGGGATACCATCAAGCTCTGTGTCCCTGATATCTCTTTGCAAGTCCATGTTCAAGCCGACCCCAGAAATAGAATTAGAAGGAACAATGAATGAAGACATCGGTTCATTTTTAAAAGTGGAAAGGGCAAAAAGGCTTGGGAATTGGTCTTTTAGGGAGGAGTCCCCAATCCAAACATGTTCCCAAAAATTAATGAGATTGCCTAAGTGCAAGTCATACCTGATCCATGGAGAAAACAAAGGTAGAATAGCTTGAATAGCTTTCCAAGGAGATGCTCTTGTACTCTTTGCCAGAATCCCAGAGTCTCATCCATTTGCTACAACCCCATGAATACTTCCCACTATCTCCACCCAAAGTTTGTCCTTCTCCAATGAGAACCTCCAAAGCCATTTCCCCAGAAGAGCCAAGTTCCTATTCCTTATATTCCCGATACCAAAACCTCCCTCCCTCTTACTCCTACAAACCATATCCCACCCCACCCTATGGTCCTTCTTCTCCTCCCCCGTCTCCCAGAGAAAGTCTCTCATTACTTTTTCTAATCTACTAGCCACCTTCGTCGGAATCTTGAAGATTGACAAAAAGTAAACAGGAAGGTTAGCTAAAGTAGACCTGATTAGAGTGGTTCTCCCTCAAAGAGACAAATAGTTTTTCTTCCAAGTTGCTAATTTCTTTTCAAACCTCTCCACAACTGGAACCCAAAACTCACCTTTCTTAGGGTTATCACCCAATGGCAAACCGAGGTAATTAAGGGGCCAATTTGCTATTGCACATTCTAAGATGTTTGCAGCCTCAGAGATCTCCGCCTCGCCCATATTTACCCCAACTACACAACTCTTCTCAAAATTCACCTTAAGGTTTGACATTTTCTCAAAAAGTCGTATAGTGAGCTTCAAATTTCTAATCTTGTTAGGGTCCCCTGCTTCACAAAAGAGTATGGTGTCATCTACAAATTGCAAATGTGTGAGTGGCACAAGCTCCCTCCCAACTCTCCGACCTCTGACTAAGCCCCTGGAATCTGCTCTATAAATTAGTCTCCCCAGAACTTCAGCTACCAAGGTAAATAAAAAGGGAGAGAGGGGGTCTCCTTGCCTAATCCCTCTAGAAATCAACCACTGTCCCATTTACCAGTATGGAGTAATGGCAGTTCCTGATACAACCCAAGACCCATCTGCACCAATTATCCCCAAAACCAAAATTGGTCATCACCTCCATCAAGAAAGAACAATCCACCAAATCATAAGCCTTTTCTAAATCCAGTTTACAAATCACCCCTTTTTTCTTGGATCTCTTAAACTCCTCCAAGTTCTCATTTGCTATCAGAATTTGATCTGTTATCTGTCTCCCCTTCACAAAGGCTCCTTGATTATCTGCTATAATTGTTGGGAGCACTTTCCTTATTTTGATGGACAGCACCTTCGTGATAATCTTATAAAGGCTATTGACTAGGCTGATCGGCCTGAAATCCTTTGGGTGACATGCATTCCTCTTCTTAGGAACCAGTGCAATAAAAGTGGAGTTCAGCCCTGGGTTGATCACCCCTCTAGAGTGGAATTCATCAAACACAGTCCACAGATCTTCCTTTAATATCTCCCAGCAATCTTGATAAAAAGCCATCGTAAAACCATCTGGGCCTGGTGCCTTTGATCTATCCATAGAAAACACTATGTCCCTTATCTCTTCCACTTCAAATTTCCTTTCCAGCCAATCCCTATCCTCTATCTGCAAAGTTGGCCATTCCATACCCTCAATCCACACCCTACTATTTAGGGGTTTTCTAAAGATAGACCTAAAGTGATTTGCAAAAGCCCCTGCTATTTTCTCTTTGGGTGGATATTGTAACCCCTTCAATCTCCAAACATGATACAAAATTCCTTCTTCTGCTTCCACTTGCCACCGCATGAAAAAATTTGGTATTCCTATCCCCCTCCTTCAGCCATTTACACCTTGATTTTTGTCTCCAACCTATTTCCTCCCGAATAAGATAATCCTCTAACTATTTATGCAATTTCCATCTGAGCTCCTTATCTTCTTCTGTTAGACAACCCCTTTCTTCCTTGCCATCCGAGTCCTCAATTTGTGCAGCCACTATTTGCTTTCTTTCCTCTAATCTCCCAAACTCTAATAGATTCCACTCCTTGATTTTGCCTTTCAAATACTGGAGCTTCTTATGAAACCTCATTCCACTCCATTTCACTGTTGGATTGCTTTCTAGCCACCACTCTTTGACTTTCTTTATGAACCCCGGGTGTCCTAGCCACATGTTTTCAAACCTAAAGGGAGCAAATCAGGTTCACTTGGAGATTGGACCAAGTAAAACAGCTGTGTGATAGTGGGATCTCTTTAAGCTCGTAAACATCCACAAATTGATTGAATTTCCTCATACTCAAGGTCGATCTCCGCCTCGGACTATTTGTCTCTTCCAGGAATCTTATTACTTTAAAGTCACCTCCAAGACACCAAGGCCCTTCCCATAGTCCCCTTATATCGGCTAGTTCTTCCCACAACTTCCTTCACTTGTTTAAACTTCAAGGAAATTGAAAATTGGCCTATTAACTCTTCCTGACCTATGAGTACTTCATTCTTCCACATTGTGACAACACCCCCCGTAGACCCCCAAGAAGGCAGAGCCGCCCAGCTAATCCCCCTGCCTCTCCAGACACTCTTTGCCCACCTAATGTCAAAATCTGCTCTCTTGGTCTCCTGCAAAAGTACCACATCTGGGTCTGTTTTCTTGATGGCCTCTTTTATTATTGCTCTCTTCCTAGCACTTCCCAAACCTCTAATATTCCAGCTTAAGATCCTCATCTAACTATCTTCTTTCCCCTTAGACCCTCTTGCCCTCAGTTATTCCTCTTCCTTCTTTCTCCTTTAACCTTCAAACCTCTATCTCCTCCCACCTCCTTCAGCAGCCTTTCAGCCTCACTCACTCTTCTCCTTTTAGATTTTGCTTCTTCTTTCATTGTTTTCAAAAATACTTTGAGAGCATTTGGATCTTTCAATTTGCACCCCAATTTCTGTACAAAACCTGCCACAGAATCCTCACTAATTACATCTCTTACACTTGACTTTCTACTTCCCTCCCCTGTTTGTCTCCCCACTTCTATCTCCTTCCTCCTCAAAACCCTCTACTCTAACTCCCTCTGACCCTTCCTTTTGACTGTTTTCCACCACTTCTTCATTTAACAAACACTGTAGGATTTCCAGGATTCTTTTCTTTTTTTTGTTTCTCCTTCATTCCCTACTTCTCTCTCCTGACCCTCCCTGTTGTTTCTATTTTCTCTCACCTCATCCCCTCCTTCAAGGGCTGCAGCCTCTGGGTTGGGATCTGTATTTGGCACGGAAGTCAAAGAGCAACAGTTAGTATCACAAAACGAAAGGACACGGTTACCCGGGTTGTGGTGGGGAAGACTGGGAGTGCTGGAGTTGGATACAGAAACAGTCTGGCCCTGACAAGAAATGTGGGTTCCATCTGGTTCCAAGGCTCGGTTCTGATTAGTTAGCCTTTCCGTCGCCTCTGTTAAACAGAGATCACATCTCTTACCCACCTGTTTATGCCTCCCCACTGTGTCCCTGTATTGCTTTTGAGAAGTCTCGAGGGATCCCTTACAAAAAACCTGTTCAGCAAGGAGATTTTGAGATGGAGCTTCTGAGTGTGAGTTAGAGTTTCCACCCCCAGAGTTCGAAATGTGTTCAGCGACAACAATGTATGGCTCTTCCTTAGCACGGTGAGACATTACCGCACCTGGTCTTTCTAAGAACAATGTATCCAGATCAAGAGTTGCAGCAGCTTCTTCCTCTGAAAACTTCTCACCCAAAACACTGCCTAAACTGGACTGGCTATCCGAAACTTCTTCCAYGTCTTCTTCCTCCATTTCGCAGTCCACCCAGCCCTCGTCAAAACCATCCTTTTCCTCGAGATGAGCTCGATCGTACCTGGGGTTTGGTCTGTCTTGTGATGTTCGCCCCTCCCTGGGTGTTTCAGGAACTGCACGAGGCACCCACCGGAGAGTACTTGAGCTTCGCTCTGACTGCCTGAGATCACCGGAGAGTACTTGACCACCGGAGGTGTCTTGTCCCTTCGAATTACCAGCTAATTCAAAAAATTTTGAATTTATTTCTTTTAATAGATTTCGTGGCTTTTGGTTCTCTCCCACCAACTTTTCAGCTTCCTTTCTAAGCTGCCCCCTATGTTCAGTCTTACCCTCCAGCTGTAGCCCCTAGTAATCCAACCCTCCACGTCAGCATCGTCTTCTACCTTGGATCTTCATCCCCCAAAGCTCTGCCTCCACCTCTGAAACTAACCATACTTTAAACCATGTACCTTCAGCAA
Source organism: Nelumbo nucifera (assembly GCF_000365185.1). The sequence continues at coordinate 570,894 of NW_010729125.1, forward strand.
GAACCTCTGTTGTTCTTGGGAGCGATTCCGGTCTCACTCTGACCATCCTAACCACAGCGGCACGAAAATCTTGCAGGGACTTCCTCCATTTCTCCACCCAGCAGCTTCACAATATTTCCCAGATTTGCTTCACTCCAGAGATGGAAGGGAAGACCTACCAATTTGAGCAGGAAACTTCCACAGACATGTTCCATCTCATTACACAACCGTTTCCAGTTTTGAATCTGAATCAAACTATCTTCACATTCAAATTATGTAAATCCCCTGATTTTCTCATCATCAATTCTCAACACTGCCTTACTGTCTGAGAACGGTTTCAGAGCAACCTCGGACTCCAGCTTCAAGTTGTGCACCACTGAGTTTAGGACCTTCCTCCAATCTTGTATTTCCTTGCTCGCTGAGATCACCATTCTCTGCTCCCAGTCTTCTTTCTCACCCTCAAACCACAGCTTCACCCCTGTATTAGAGCTCGAAATAAGTTCACCATCACTGCACGAGCCTTCTTCAACGGCTGCTCCAGGCTTTTAATGGGTGCTGAACTTCGTCCTTGCTCCAACACCACATCGACAGAAACAAGAAACTGCTGCAACCCCTCCGCAAAGGCCATCCAACCTTGTTTCTTATTCCCTTCCGGTAAGCAAAGCAATTGTCTTCTTGTGTCGAAATATTCTGTGACCATGATGAACCAGCCTTTACCATTGCATCTCAGTTCCACTTCGTACCTCTTCTTTCCCAGTTCGAAGACATTTTTCCATCCTATTGTCCTAACCAATTGTATAACACCATCAATAAAGCCCTTTAACCATGCCACTGCTTCCTCAAACAATAGTATCGTGGCCTTCCTATCCTCCCTAATTTTTAACAGGTTCTTTCCTCTGGCCCTTCTGCTCTCAAATAAAAATTTCTTCACTTCAATAATCAGTTTAGACTTCCATCTACTCACCAAATGAAAAACTTCTCCACTTTGGCTTCCCATCAGTTCAGCCTTCTCCAAACTTCTATTTTGTTTGACTCCACTGTCATTAGATGACCACCTACCTAATTTCAGATCAGGGTAACGAAGAATCCATTTTCAAACCAGTTAAACAAGATATAGAGGATGAGAGGTCCCAAGAATGTCATTAAATGATCCCATAATCTAGTTGTGAGTTGTGACGGACCTGAAAAACAGTCTAGACAATGAAGAAAATAACAGAAAAAGGGTCCAGAAGTAGGAATAGTTGAAGAAGAAGAATAAGATAAAAAGGGCTGAAGAGCAGAGAGGTCAATGTTAACAGACCACAACTGCCGCCGTGTTTTATTATTATTAATATAATTGAATGTAAAAAGACAGTAACAGCCCTTTGTAAGTGGTAAGGGAAAAAAAAGAATAGAACATAAAAATAAGTTACAACTATATCATTTCTGCAGCACTAATAAAATTAACAAATAAATAAGTTTAATACTGCCCCTCAAGCTGGACCGTAGATATCATAGAGTTCCAGCTTGATACAGATATGATTCATTCGAGCTTAGCATAAACCTTGGTGAAGAGATCGGCTAGCTGATCTTCTGACCTCACATAAGAAGTGACAACTTCTCCAGTTGTGTTGGTGCCATGAATTTCAATTGTAAATCTGCTCCATGACCCGATCCAACAAAGTTGAGAAAAACCCAATGTAAAATTTCAGTGGTCTATGGTGGAAACAGAGGTATGGACTTGCAGTGTTAAAAGAATCGTAATTCAGTTAGTTGCACTTGGGAATCACAAATTATCCAGAATTGTAGATAGGTGGGACTTGCTAGTCATCCGGACTCGTAAATCATGTGGACTCGCTAGTCATCTGGACTCGCCAATCCCAAAATTGCAGCACTTTGGAATTGCAGCAAGGATCTTGCAGGACTTGTAAAATCCATTACTTAGTAGTGTTGTGGAGCCGATCCATTTTGGAGTTTTCTCATATGAATAGCCTTGTATCTTGCTCAAAAGGTTATCTTGTGTCTTGTGAGCCAAGAAAAGAGAATGGGAGTGTATGTGAGATATAGGAGAGGGAACTTTGGGTGTATTGGGAGCTAGGTTTTGGTGAGAAGGCTGTGAACACTGTAATAATAATCTCCATTGTCAAAAAAATGAAAAAAAAAAGTTACAAATCTCCATTGACAAATAGTGGATTTCCTCCTTTGACGCCCATAAGTGTAGGCTATAAGCCAAACCATGTAAATCTCCAAAGTGTTTTGTGTTGCTCTATTTTACGTTTTTTTTCTTCCTGTTACTCCATTTGCCAATAGTTCTTATTCCTAGGCTTGCTAGTCTCACAACAGAGGATATATGAATTTCTGCTTGATTGTCATAGAACAACTTAATAGGAGGGGAAAACTTCACACCAATTTCTGCTTATATAGGTCAACTCACAACTCACACATGCATGTAAATTCATAACAGAAGTTTGTAGTGTGTCCATGCTCACAATGCGTACATCCACACATATACCATGTCCTCCAATGCCTCGGCCTCTATCAGCCCCTACATTCCTACCACCTTCACAGCCACCTCTTTGTACCATGACCACCTCCCCTAACATTACCACCTCTGCCACGCATTACCACCCCTAGTTGCTGCTAAAGCAAATTTCTGTAATATAGAAGTTTTATCAGCCTGCGGATTTGAAACTCCTCTCACCCTAGAAAAAAATCTGATGAAGTAGGAACCTCACTGCTACCCAGAACTTGTGCACGAACCAACTTATACTCTGTTCTTAGTCCTAAAAGAAACTTGGCAACATCTAACTGGTCTCTTTTTGTCATTGTCTGCACCTTCAAATCATTTGACAGTGGCAATAGGAATTTAACTCACTGCAGACTTTTGAGATTAGCATAATACTCCCCAGTCTTGTCACCCTGTTGCAGCTGAAAATATTTTTGATAAAGCTGATAGATCCTTATAACATTATCTTGTCTAGAGTAAAGCTGTTTAGCATGGTCCTAAATTTCTTTAGCAGTATCCAGGATTGACACATGTGCAGTTTCATGCTATCCAAAGATGTCATAATCCAGGTATTTTCTTGAACCCAATCATTATCCAGTAGTACCTGAGTCCAACTTTTTGTCTTCAATATATTTCAATTCACCCCTGGCAGTTAGATTAACTTCAATGGGTTTTGCTTAGGGTATGTAATTTGCACCATTAAGCTTCACCATAGTCATTTGGACAGCCTTAATTTCACTCACAAAGGATGCCATAACCACCAAAATCTAATTTTGATACGTTTTTCAACTTAGTCCACCACAAACCAACACATAAATACTAACCAGCAAAAACGAAAAGCCGGAGCACCAATTCTAGGAGCCGCAGTTCAGGAAAAACCGAAAAACACAAACAGTTCATAAAACCCTTGCCGATCTCAACAACATGAATTTGACCAAAACTAAATATTTCAACATATTATCTCCTCTGGGAAAAACAATTGTTTAAGCTATTGACTTGTACCGGATGGAATTAACCCCACTTTTGAATCGCCAAGGGATCCTAAAAAAATACTACTAACACGCAAACCACTGCAACTGGAGGCAGGGATGCAGGATACCTCCTATTTCAGAGGGTAATCACTTTGAAGTGTTTATTGATTTCTCTTATAAGAGCAAAGGTTGATGTTAACGGACCCCAACTGCCGCCCTGTTTTTATTATTAATATTACTGAATGCAAAACAGTAAAAACCCTCATTTAAGTGAGGGGGAAAAGAAGAATAAAACATAAAAGAAAATTACAAGTATCCCTACTGCTCACTAATAAAGATAACAAATAAGCAGTCTAACACTAGTAATAAGTATAGATGGTTTATATGTTGACCAGATAAGAGAGAAAGAGAGAGATGCTGTCTTAAAGTTTTGCATTGATGCAAAAACTTGTGTACTAGGGAGTTTGTGCACACGCATATCACTAATACACAAAAGCTGAATTCTACATTTAACCCACAAGCTTAAGCCGTTAGGTTGTGGACTTGTTATCCACATTGAGCACTCCCCCTCAAATGGAAGTCATTATTATATCTCCATGCTGATATGCACCAAGAACCTCATTCAACCACCAACCAAATAAAGAGCCATCTATGAGTGGGTTAGGCTATGGAAATCACCAATTGCTCAACTATGGGAGAATAATGTTCACCATGGGTGGAGCCATCATTGTGAGATCAACCACTCTTGCTAATTATTCGACCATCGATAAACCTGCAAACCATGGGATTTACTACATGCATTCATCAATACTTGTGCCAAGCCAAATTGAACGGGCAAGACAACTTTCCAGAAACTGAATGCTCTAACTCACTCCCTAAAAGAATATCCAAGTACAATATCATAAATGCCAAAACCTTCTTTCAACTTGTGTGGTGACAAATTAACAACTCAAGCCACCATTTGAATGCAAAATATCTGGTGTGGGTATCAAGAAGACAGCAAACAAGAAATTTGTAATGATTATTTAGTATTAGAACTTCAGAAATATCATCAATGAATAACCGAAGATACTACCTAAGATTGTCCACAGTTTAAAAAGGAAAGAAACAAAGAAAAAAATAAAGCAATAAAAGTACCCCTGTGGTGTGAAAAGTAGCACCAGCTGACCACCCTTCTGTGCCCTGATCTGAGATCTCTACAAAGACCTTGGAGGATCTTTGACCTAATAGTTAGGCCATTTTGGGCATCTCACCTTGGGACTTGTCCATGTTGAAAATCCTCTTATTAACAATATTAATTAGGTAAGCTGGTCGACTTTATGATCAGGCATTTCACTGATTAAAAGGGTTACAAATAACTATCTAGAAAATTGTTCTTTTTCTGTGGGCTCCCCCCCCCCCTAATTGTATATAAATTTCCATCAACTTTTGGAAGGATTATTGAGCTCTGAATGGTCACATAAAGCAATCCTCTGACAGGTAGCCTATAGATACCAAAACGCAATGGAATCGGGGCAACCAGCAAAGATGCCATTCAGCTTCCGGACAGGGTACAACAGATTAAAAGATTATTTTTCCAGCAGAAGGATATGATCTTTTGGAGATTGATTTAGTTCGCCTTCAACTTTGCTCTATGTATTTTTCACTCAAATATAACAAGGCTGTAAATATGTGTTAATGAATGGATAATTGTAGAAAAACAAAAAATAAAAAAACAAAGGAGCTTTTGGAATTTTTTCCTCTATAGTACGGAACTTCTTATTCTCTTTATTTCCTTTTTTTTCATTTATAAAATCTCCGTTAAGTGTACTAAGGCAGCATTTGGCATTCCTTATTTTAAGGACTTGTCTCCTTTTGCCAGTTCAAACTCTGTTCATATGGGCATTTTAATTGCAAAAAGGAGATAAGTCCTTAAAAGAAGGAATGCAAATGCAGCCTAAGACTTAGATGATTTTAAACTGGGGTCAAGCCTTTTACTCTACGTAATTTGGCAGTACACATTTGAGGTGCGTATTTCAGTTTTATTTTGAAGCACATTTTTGGGTTAGAAAAGGGAATGCCCTTCTATACCAAACTTCTTTACAAAATGCATGCAAGTGGTAATACACTCCTGCGGCAAAAGGCAATCATAAAAGTGTTCACAATCAAGTATATCAAGAAAGATGCGTTGAAAGTAGGGTATTACTCTTATCCAAACATTGGCTGGATGGAGAGAGTGGTGGAGTTGACCCTTCTTTAAATATAATTTGGCATCAAGCATTTTGTTCACTAAAAATTCTTAGCATTTCTTTCAGCATTTTATGTTGCAGGATTAACTTTTCATGTCATGCCATTTTGAGTTAACATAAAAAGTCTTCATCTAAAACTAAACCATTTTAGATTTTTAGTTAAGATTGGAAATGAAATGATTTCTCTTGAAATCCAAAAATGAAATCATTTCCACATTCTCCATTTTATATGGTGGTGGATTTAAGGCTCAGTTTGGAAGAAGTACAAATACAAATATGTTGAGTGCAAAACCTTGTATTTTGTATGTATTTGTACTATATATATTTGTATTTTGTACTGTTTCCAAATTGAGCCTAAGCATTCAAATTTAATGGCAATAAATGGTACAGTTACTTTTACTCATCATATATGCCATTAGAACTTTTTTAGAAATCTGAGCATTCTATGAAGCTTCATGAGAAAACAAAGAGAAATTTGAACAAACTTGGGTGTCCCAAAGATTAAGAAAAAACTATGCAAACTCAGGAAAATATAAATAAAATTTTAAAAAGATTCAAGCCTCTAATTTTCTTTTTTTTCTATTTCAAATAATTTTCTTTAATTCATGAATAAATTGTGTAGGTCACTATAATAGTAGGCATTAATGTAGGGGCTTTTATAGTTCAGTTCACCCCTAGGGTGGAGATAAAGATTTCTAGGGATTGACTGAATCCTGCCCCATCGATTTCTACGGGTGGAGCTAAGATTTCTAGGGGGGCTACTAATAGACTAGGAGGGGGCTGCAATTCAGATTTCTGAGGTGGACTGTTTTATTTAGGAATGATAGAACTACGTTTGAGAATTTTGAGGAACTCACAACTTTGTTTATCTTTGATTGGACCTGTGGAATGACTGGTGCGGCGGTGCCCCTAACAATCAGATAGATAAGACCCGATTACAGCCCATTTATAACCAAAATAGGGCTGCCAACAAGTTGGGTCTGGTTTGGAATAGCCTGTATCCGGTCCCAAACTGATTATTAATTGGGATAAGATCATAGATTTAGAATGGTTCCGATTATAATCGGGTCAGACCCAATTATACTGGCATTTTATTTATATAAATAACAACTTAAAATTAGGTTTTTGATAATATAACCATAATAAAAATGATAGTAAAATAGTAAATTATTTATATGTTGATAAATCAAATATTTTGGTAGGAAACGGATTCAAATGAATTGTTCTGTGGACTTTGGAAAGACTCCACGCATCGGAAAATATATTTCAGCTGGCCTCATCTCTGCATGACAAAAGAAAAACAAATAAAGCAAGAGAAGAATCACAAACTATGTGAAAAAGAAGTTGCATTTAATAACACATCAAGTGGTAGAAATTCATTTTTCTACATGCTTCTCACTGTCATCTATCTGCCTTGGCCAATATATAAAAGCATACCAATCAAATGAACCCAACTGTCCCAACAAATCACCATCATTCATATGGTAGAAAAAGCGACAAGTAACTTGGATATTAACATCACCAAGTATATAGAGATTTAGGACCATTGCATACTCTATTGAATCAAGAAAAGCAATCCTATATTATTCTGATGGCCAAGAAAACCATTCAAGACAGAGGTTTTTTCGCACTTTGCTCTGTAACCAAGGTGAGATTGCCATCTAACCTATATATCATAAAAGTGGTAAGACACCAGGTTGTATTTATGTATTTATCAACATTATGAGAAAATCTTGCTGCCAGAAAGGATTGAAAAATCTTGGGAATTATGACATTGAGAGAACGGAGAGGGAATGTGAGAGCCTTGTAAGAAAACTATATTATGCCTCTACAGCTGTTGAAGTGCTTGTGAGAGCCTTGAAAGAGAACCTCTGGTTGGTATATAGTGCTACTATCACACATTAGTGGGACCCGTGAGATGCACGTGATTTGTCAAGGGAAAGTGAAACAGCAGAAAATGATAACTACTATAAGGAAGGAATGCATTGTAGTTTAAAATAATTAATCTTTATTTTAGTAAGTTGTCACAAAATAATTTAGTGATTTGGATTAATTATATTAAAGATTTTAACAAAAATAATAAACTATTGTTAATTATTTAATAAAATAATTATTTTTCCATATTATTTGTTAGTGTTCTATTTTATTTATTTTACTTTATTAATGATTAAATGTTACATTTTTTATAAATATTACTTAAAAATATTAGTAAATATATAAAATTAGGTTGTAGTCATAAATAAATTAATCTAAACCCAAGCTCAAGGTTTAAGACTTCAGATTGGACTTGAGTTGATCATCAACCTGATCCAATCTGCCCAAGTTGCACCCCTAAGAGCAATGTGAAATTCGTAATTGGACTGAACCACACTAAGTACAACCCATGCATGCATTATTTTGGGGGTTTTAATTGTTTTTAGATAAAAATTATTAACATAATAGCCAAAGGTGCTATGGAGGATGGGATACCCCAATTCTGTAGCCAAAGGAACCAAGAAAATAAAATATCTCAGGTCAGGTTTTGATATTTTGGTAAATGTTAACAGAATTTTAAGGATGTCTGGCCCAACCTGGCCTACACCCCAAGTGTAATAATATTTGTCTAGGCCTAGGACCTATATATTATTATAAAACTATGTTAATTATAAAACTATCATCTTCTTACAAATTAATTTTTTTATTTAAATTTAGTATGCTATAAAAATTCTATCTATATATTATTATAATTTTTACCTAATATTATGTATTAATATTTACCATATATGTATTATAACTTTCAAGTCGAGGTTAGGGGTTGCTTAGCTTAGGTCATACCTAGTGCTTGCATTATGTAGGGCTTGGTGCAAATCTGAGTTAGACCTAGCTCAGAATAAGATAGTTGCTTGTGTCTGAAATTTTGTAGATCTAATCGGGTTGGGATAAGTTATAAATGGTCATCCCTAAGTAGGAGTCTTATAATATTTCTAATTGGGCCACTATTAGTTTTATTATTTTAATTAATTTTTATAATTTTTAAATGGAAAGCAAATGGTTTTTTTCTTTTAATACTTTTTTACTTTTTATTATTAATTTTAATTATCATATTAATATTAGTTACTTGTAACTAGAATTCAAATGTATTTTAATTTTAAATTTACAAAATATGAATTTTTTAATAGTTGTTAGATACAAAGTTACTAAATTTTAATACTTTTTATTAAGTTTAGCATTTTTTATTAATTCTAGTGATTAGATTTCAAATTATATATATTTTTGAAAATTAACCAATTAAGTAGAATTTGAATATGAAACAAATAAATGGAATTTGGATGAGAGTAAAATTCTCTCTCCTTGGGATACAATAGACTGATAATAGAAGAAACCTATAGAAATAATACTAAAGTAGGTTAATGATGGAAGGGATGGGACTATGTCTTAGAATTCTCTCTCTCATTATTTTTAGGTGATTTAACCATTTATGATTTTTTTTTTCTTTTGAAAATAAACTGCAATGCATTAATCAACCAGAAATATCACAAATAAGCAATTCCTCCACAAACGCTGGAGGCTCATGCCAGATACAAGGATTAGCGAAACGACAAGAAGCCCTAGCTAAGCTGTGGGCCACGGTGTTAGCTTGCCTTTTAACACAAGCCACCGAGAAGTTTACACCTTGCTGTAATAACGAGGAACACTCATGAACGAGGGAGCCAAATTCGGATAGGTCCGAAGCTGGAGCACGAAGGGCTTTCCATACTATTAGGGCATCAGTTTCAAATACCACATTCTGGATATCCATGCTGGTCACCCATTTAATTGTTGCTATAAGGGCCATTACTTCCCCTTCTTTCGAAACGAATAGAACAGGAACTATGGACGTGTAACCTTTCACGAAAGCACCAAGCTCATCACGTATAACTATCCCAAACCTAGTGAGGTTACTGCTCGTGAAAGAGGCAGCACCAACATTACACTTGAAGGAACCAAGAGAGGGAGCTCGCCAATTACCGTCACCTTGGTGGTTAAGATTAATAACCATGTCCAACCGCTTCTATATTTGAGCTTGCTTCCAGTCATGGAGAAGCTGCAAACTCCCAGTAACAGCATGATCAAGCAGCTTAAAATTATTTCTCCACAACTTGGAGTTATGTTGAGACCAGATGCTCCACAAAACTATGCAAGCACGTCCAGACTTGTCATAATCAGTTTCTGCTAAAAACTCAAGAAGACAATCAGCAAAAGAGGCATGATTCAACACATTTACGTTGATGCCAGCCTTAGACCAACAAGCTTGAGCATACGGACATGATAACAAGACATGGCTCAGACTTTCAACGTTAGTATTACAGAGATGACAGGAAGTATCTAATTGGATGCCATGCCTAGCAAGCTGGTCTTTACAGGGCAAACACTCCCTACAAACCCGCCAGACAAAGCTCTTCACCTTAGGTGGAATAGGAAGCTTCCACAGCTTATCCCATCCACCCGAATAACAGCTTGAGAGATAGTGGTATTATGATCACTTGCAACCCTATATCCTGACTTTACTGAATATACCTCATTTGGTAAGAAAATGCCAAATTAGTCGGTCCTCTTGGCTAGCATAAGACAAGGGAATATTCAAAATTGCACTAGCATCCCTTGAGCCAAAAAGCTCATGAATCATTTCGACATCCCATTCCCTGTGGCTTGGAATCCATAGGTCCGAAACCACAATATCTTCAAGCCCCTCAACTCTAGGCAAATCAACCTTGAAATTGCCCATCTCCTTAAGCCATGGATCATCCCACACATGGATATGCTGCCCATTCCCAATTCTCCACCTACAACCCTTCTCCAAAACAATGCGAGAATGCTATATGCTTTTCCCAAGTATAACTTGGATTATGCCCACATTGGATTGGGTTGAGCATGCACTAGCCTTGAAATATTAGGCCCAAGCTTGGCCTTGACTTTCATGGGCTTGATGTGAGCTCGGGCTCGGGCCCATGTTAGATTGAAATGATCACTCCTAAGTAAATTTCTTTTGATTTATTAGATTTTTGAAGAGGGGAAAGATAATAAAATAAAAAGAAAAAATAAAAATAAAAAAGAGTAGATGAATATTAATGGAGTAATTGCAGGGTATCTCTCGCAACTCCGGTAACTCCTCCTCCACCTCTCTCGTATTCAACCTCCCCTTTCGTTCTAGCATTTCCCCACGCATCTCTTCTCTCGTCTTCTCCCCTCTTTCCTCAGCTCGAGATCCCCTTCTCACTTTTCTTGTCTTTAGCTCTCCCTCCGTCTCCCTTTCCCAAAGAGGTGTTGGCCGTTGGGTAATTTGGTAAAAGTTTGTAAGATGGACATTACGACAATTTGAGGTTTGAGGATGATTGGTGATTTGGGATTTGGGGAGAATTATGGTAATTTGGGATTTAAGGAACATTTTGGAAATTCGGTGTTTAGGGGTCATTTGATTTTAGGGGTAATTTGGTAATTTAATTTAGAGAATATTTTGATAATTTGGACATAAAGGGTAGTTGGATAATCTGGGGGTGAAAAGTAGACCTGATCATCCAATTTGAATTTGAATCTGATTCGACTTTATTGCATTCGGATAGCCCATGCCAAATTGGATCGGATTCAAGTAACCCCCAAGTCAAGAAGGAATTGATCATGTCGCAAGTTGATAAGCATGTAGATACATCTGTGTGTGTTGCCGGTGGGTGATTGCGAGTAGGGGTTCAATTTGGGCGGGTTCAGTCCGAGTCTGAATCGGCCCAATCTGGAATTTTATACGGGCTGGGCTTAGATTTTTGGTCCTTAGGTTGGGTTCGGGTTCAAGAAGGGCTTTTTTATTTTTTGAGTCGGGCTTGGGCCTTGCCTTTAGGTAGTTCGAACTTGGCCCGAGCCCGGCCCAATTATATACATATATATATATATATATATATATATATATATATATATGTTGTATACATATTTACATATATACATACATATTTGTATATATAACATTTGTATAGATATTTTGCATATATATTTACATATATACATAAATATTTGTATATATATTTTTATAAATATATTTATATATGTATAATTTTAGAGTGGGTTCATTGACCAACCCGAACCCAGTCCGGGCCCGAATACATCAAATTACAGGGCAGGCTGGGCTCGGGCTCGGGCTCGGGCCTTAAGCCCAAATTTTAGGACTGGGCCTGGGCTGACCATTAACCCAGCCCAATCCGCCCAACCATTGAAGAGGTAAAAAAAAATGGCATAAGAAAATACTTATCGAGTTGATCTAGTGAGAGACAACACCTGATAACTCAATTTAATTGTGAATATGGCCATTGAAGAGGTAAAAAAAATGGCATAAGAAAATTCTTATAGCACACTCCAAATTCCAAATAGTTTTTTTTTCAATGTTTTAAAAAATGATTCGGAACTGGAACTATTCTGGTCATCGGTTTTTGGGTTGACGGTTTGACTATCTGATTTGAACGGACAACTCATTTTGACAAAAAAAATTAAGAAAAATAATTAAAATAAAAAAAAAAACTGCCAAAACCATTGAACGAGTCAAATAAGTTGACGGTTTGACTGCCCGAGTCAAATGAATCATTGACCAATTCAATAGTTTCTGGTCAAGAACCAAATTTAAAATAAAATGGAACCAATTGCTTAGATGATTCCCAGGCCAAACGGTCCAACCATCCGAGTCTACAGCGATTCAAAAACCATGTATTCTTAATCCAAAACCACATTATTAGGTTAAGGCTTTGTTGAATTGATTTACAGTCTGAATGCATTGGAATATTTGGTTATTTCTTTATTTTACAACTCAACAAATGTAGGTGCATATAGGGAGAAAGACAATAACTTGTCCAAGTTAATAATAGTATGATGTGCCAGTAATATAATGGAAGAGTCATTTCAATCATGATAAAAAGACTCCGAGTCAACTCAGTAAGCCTCAGGCTTACAGGAAACTATTAGGAGATGGGCTTAGTCATTTCTATGGAGATAAGTAAAAAAGCAATTAAAAGGAAGGGTTGAAGTGTCTGATATCAGGTGGTTTGTTGATGAATGATGGGCTATCAATCAAAGCTTTCCGCAACTATGAGAATGATCAGGGGACCGGATCACTTACCTACAAGGGATGAGAGTTTGTTCCAGCATATGGAATGCCGATGACAACTGCATGATATATGACTACAGCAAAGATACTAGAAAATTCAATGAAGAAATGATTCTGAGTGTTTCAAACAACAGTTTTAATAAAGTTTATCAAAGCAAGTGTAATTTCAAAAAAGATATGTTAGCGTGAAAAATCAATCTAAAATCGGAATCATTCTGGTCATTAGTTTCTGGGTTGATAGTTCAATCATCCAGTTTTAACGGATAGTCTATTCTGAGAAAAATTAATTAAAATAAAAAAAAAAAACCTGTCAAAAACTGTTGAATAAATCAAAGGTTCAATTATTCTTAATTAATTCAAAAATTTTTGGTCAAAAATTGAATTTGAGGTAAAAAGAAACCAATTGCCTGAACAATTCCCGAACTGAAAGGTGTTAGAATCAACGACGGTACAAAAACATTGACCAATAATATCACATAGAATCCCATATCCGAATTGTGAACCCCCCACAGCTGCATCATTAATGATGAAACACCCGGCCGGTTTGCTGTATTAATATCTTTCCATTCTTTACTGGAAAGTAAAAGAAACATGCTCAAATTTTCATGGCATCCACAAATGATTACCACTCAAAACAAATCACTAAGAAGAGTACTATTTAACAATCATTTGGTACATCCAAAATTGTTGTGATAAGCAAATTAATTAACCAATACCTTGGAAATTCAACCAAGCCCACTTTTACAATGTAGTTGGCCTTTCGATTTTGGTTGACAATAAGCTTTCAGCCTTGTTATTTTCTCTGGTGTATAGAACAGCTAGCTAGGTGGGTAATTGGTATTTAACTGAGATGGAATGATGGTCACTGCATCTGCATGGGAGAATGGAGGCTTCAATGGAGTATCGGCACATTTTTAGAGAAAGGAACATGGTAATGATGCTCATTTTAATATTGTATCTCTAGCTAGTGTTCCTAGAGTCTTAAGTTTCGTATCTTGTGCTACCCTACCCCCCGTTGTGTGGCCCCTTATTTTCCGTTTTATCAAATGATGGGCCTAGCAAAAGTTCAGAAATCAAAAATTTACTAGTCGGGATCCGTGGGACGCATAAATTTTGTCACTCAACAATGAAACAATCAAAACTTATATTTATATGAGATTTACACTGATCATATCATAATAGACCCGTACTGTACACAGGCTGGGTCACATAGGCCCACTTTCACATTCAGGTTAATCGAAAACAGGCCATAGCAGACCCATTTTGATCGTCTTCTTCGCCCACGCAGTAAAACGTGTCTTGCATTGGCCCGGTCAATTTTTTTGGCCAATTTTTTTTTCGTTTTTCAATAGTTTATGCATCTGTTCACATAAAAAATGAGATTTGACCTCCTATCTGATATTTGGAAAGTTGGATGAAAATCTGAAATGCTGAAACGTTTGCAACTTGGAGGAGTTTGAAACTTAGAATAGCTTGAAACCGAGCCAAATAAAAATATTATAATTTTTAGAAAAATTTAGATATAATTCTTAGAAAATAATATATATAATAAAAATATTATAATTCTTAATTATTATAGTCCTTAATTTTTTAAATATCAAATAAAAATATTATATATAATTTTTTATTTTTATAAAATATTTTTTCTCAAATCGAACTCGAGCCGAGCCAAGCTCGAACTTAACAGTTTTTTACTCGAGCCTTATACTACATTGGCGAATAACATTTCAAGAATATGTCAGCTCAACAAATTGCAATTTAATATATAGATATAGATATGAATTAAATGGATACCCCTAGGGAATATGTAATAAAGTTCAACTTTGATGCTTTAATGAAAGCTAACAATTTTAGATGCATCACGAGAAACCATCTAGGTGAAACTCTTATTTTTAAAGCAGGCTCCATAGGGATAGCATCTATAAAAACAGCTGAAATGAGAGGGAACACTCGAGACTCTATCAACATTCTATATCCTAAGAAGGTCATCAACTCATCATTGAAGAAGACTCAAGGACGATTATTGAAGCTCTAAAACGTTTTTGGTAAAGCAACAAAGAGATGCCAAGCAAGGCTCGATGAATGCAAGAAGATAGTGGCTGGAGTGAATTGTGATATCGCCTACGCCCATGGAGATGCCAGGTAATGCTTGATGAATGCAAGAAGATGGTGGCTGGAGTGGATTGTCATTTTGCCTACACTCGTATGCATCGTAAAGGAAACCAAGTTGCGGATTGGCTGGCTAGTGAAGGACACACGAGGACATTGCATGGCACTACGTTGAAGGTGTGGCAGTTTAACTTTCTCCTTTTTGTAGATTTCCCTAGGTATTGTCTTCTTTGTATCATGTCATTTAGACATTTCCTACTCAGCATCTAAGGGTAAGGGGGTGTGGTGTTGTGTGGGCATTTTCTCTTATGTGGCACTTATAACAAACAGAAATTTGGGTTTGCCCCTCACAGGGTGCACCTGACACCAACTTCACAGCGCTTTCATTATGCCCATTAAGAATATCTCCTATACTTGCTGTTTCATTCTTGGGAAGATGTTCCCAATGCACGTCTGTGATGTATTGTGAGATTGGTGTAAGGCATGCTCTATGATGAGCAAAATACAATTTCATTAACAGATTTTATATTGCACCTTATGCCCTTACTTTTTTTTCTCCCCAATATATGCTTTTATCAAGTACAAATGCAATGCCATGATACCAAACACAACCCAAATCATTTACTGGATATGGCCATAGGCCTATTGGAGGTGAAATAATTGAACTTAATGTAGGGTTTTCAACGGGTCAGGTCTATTCGATGGACCCAAACTGACCAAACCAATTATAACGGTTTTGGTTCCATAATTTTGTCTTGGTTAATTATTGGGTTGGTTCTAGTTCTTTCCTGTCCTAAAGCAAGTCAAACCTGGAATAGGTTATTTATTAAATACATATAATATATATTTTTTTTTAATTTTCTTATAATTTTTATCATATTTTATGTTTAAATTGATAAATTTGATAAATAATAAATAAGATAATACTAATATTAGTTAAAAATGTTTAATTTATTAACACAAATAATTTAATATTCTTCTAACTTTTTATTAAGATTATGTTATAAAAATTTTAATTTTAAGTTCTTATTTAAATAAACAAATATAACTTTTAGTATAATCGGGTCCCAACTATTAACCAGGATAATTCTAAATCTGTGATTTTGTCCCAATTAATAATGAATTAGGAATTGGTTTACCTAGACCCAATGCATACCCAACCCATTGACAGGCCTAACTTAATGGCTTATCACTCTATCTTTCAGTCAATGAGTCATTAAGTAGCTAGGTCCTGGGCTCCTTAGTCGCTCAAATTGAATATAGTTTTTGTATAATTATTTTATGTATATAAAAGCAACAAGTTATTCAATTCAGCCAAATCAGCCATTACCCAATAGCAGTCTACATTAAATTGGACAATATCCATTTTGGTTTTGCAGTAAACTACTAGTAAAAAATTAAATTAGGCAACAGTGTTTTGTTTATTTACCGTGAAGATGAAGTAAAATAAAACTTGAAATAAAAAAAAAAAAAGTGAACCAATACTTACAATTTTTTCATTTGCACTCCCAAACACTTGTGTATTAATTCTTCCAATAAAACATTCATAGTTCAAATAAAATTACACTGCAGAAAAGTAAAAGCGTAAAGGAATTTTGTAAAAATTCTTAACAACCCAGAAAACTTCGATTGTTGGGGCCAACAGCCTCTACTGTTGAGAACATTTTTGGGAATGCCACATTACTATAGAGTGGGGTAAAATAGTAGTTGTTCCTTATTTCTTTTTAATCATAATCATAGGCATGGGCATCAATTTATGGGCATGAATTGATGAATGTGTCCAGCCTAAAAACGCTCTCAACAGCATAGGTTGTTGGCTTAAAATAAATGTTTTGCAACATGGCCTAAAATAAATAAAGGAATGTGGTCATGCAATAATTCCTCCCATTCAGACATATGGCATTCCAATATTTTATAAAAGAGGATGTCAAAAGTGGTTAATTCTACTTTCAAATACAATAACTATCTTAGAAGTGGTTTATTCAAATATATTCAATCAGACATCCAGAATTCCAATTTCTTAGAAAAGAGGATGTCAAAAGTGGTTAATTCTACTTTCAAATAGAATAACTATCTTGGAAGTGGTTTATTCAAATACATTCAATCCATTCTCATGCAGACATGCGGAATTCCAATTTTTTAGAAAAGAGGATGTCAAAAGTGGTTAATTCTACTTTCAAATACAATAACTATCTTAGAAGTGGTCAATCCATTCCATTCAGACATGCAGAATTCCAATTTCTTAGAAAAAAGAATGTCAAAAGTGGTTAATTCTACTTTCAAATAGAATAACTATCTTAGAAGTGGCTTATTCAAATACATTCAATCCAATTTTTTAGAAAAGAGGATCTCAAAAGTGGTTAGTTCCACTTTCAAATAGAATAACTACATTTGAAGTGGTTTATTCAAACGTATTCAATCCACTTTGAAGTGATACAAACATAACTATTTATCAAGAAAACACATAAAAAACTCAAAATAAATTTATCAAATAAATAGTAAATACAAATTAAAGTGGATTACTGTTTACAAATAAGATCTCATTTAATTTCTTAAATCATATTAAAAACAACATAAATTAATAGTGATTTTCTAACAAAATAGGTCATAATAGATTATGAATTATAAAGATGTAAGACTCATATTAATTTTTCTAACTTGTTTTTTATAATTAAATAGTAAATTTTAAACTAAATGATATTGTAGTTGCTCCATGCTTGGTAAGGGGTCATTCTCTAATTTATTTTTGAAATAAAAAATCTATGATACCAAAAAGACATGATATCAAAAAAGTTTTTACCAATCAAAACCCACCCATAAATTTTCAAATAATATGCTTTTTTAATATCATAATCAAAATCTAAAAAAAAAATCTACGATACCGGAAAAGCATGGCATGGGAAAAGTTTTAAACAATCAAAACCCACTCGTAAAAGTCATTCCCCCACTCACATTGTTGTAATGAACATTACATGCGCCCTTGGGGGGCCTCATCATTCTGCCCACATCCTACCACCAAAAACACTGTTTGATACTCCATATCTTTCATTGTCTATCATTGACTAAGTGGGTTTCTCCACCACATAATAATTCCCCCATTCTGTGCTAACTAGTATTAGACATTATCACCACACACCGGTTCTATCACTAGGGCTGCAATTTGGGCAGGATATCTCAATTTGAGTCAATTTGGGCCAAATCCAATATAGCTTATGAATAAATATTAATGAGGATTTGGACGATGCACGGAATTCGTCAAGGAAAAATAAAACAAAAAAAAAACAGTAACTAGTTACAAAAATAATTAGCATGTCCAAGATTTGTTTAAAATAATAACTATTTGAACATAAACTCTTTATCATGGTTGTGCATGAGGTACGTGTTCACATCGCCATCACCATGGAGGAATAAAAATGAATCTTTTCCTTATAACTGTTATACAGTTATGCCTGAGTTGCAATTTCAGGAATTGGAGGGGCGGAGCTAAGGGGTGCAGGTGCGGAGGGGAGTGATGGCCCCAATTTCACAATCTCAATTGATGTTTCACTTATCTCATCTCCGCGCTTGGGAATTGGGTTGTTTTTTAGGCTCAATTTGGAAATACTATAAATACAAATATGTAGATTGCAAATGCATACAAAATAGATTTGTATTTATACTCCTTTCAAACTGAATTTAGGCCCAGTTAAGACTTAGGAAAGAGTATAAATATAAATACGTAGAGTGCAAAATTTTGTATTTTGTATGTATTTATATTATTTCCAAATTAATCTGGTTGCAATTAAGGATAATCATTATTTAGTTAAAAGTGAAAAACCAAATCAAAAATTTTAGTTTTGATTTCAGTTTTAGTTATTTGGGAGGTATTCAAGAATATGGGTTGGTTTTGTTTTTAAAAGCAAAATCAACTGCTTCAAAAACAAAGCCAACCATGTTGTCCAACACCTTCTTGGATATTAAGAGTTTTGATTTTGATTTAGTTTTCAGATTTAGAAATTTGTTTAATCAGAAAACTGAATTAACCAAATTTCAGTTTGGTGTTGGTTTGGATTATTTTGGTTTTTCAAAAATTTGGTTTCAGTTAGGTTTCCTTTTACAATTACGGATTCGAAAATTTCAGTGTTTTCAATTTGGTTTTTAACCAAACTAGGCATGACCCCCCGTACTAAGTACGGGGTTATTAATATGATCTATTTTTTATTTTTTATTTTTAAATCAATTATATTAAAATTTTAGGTTAGATTTTTCATTTGATTTTTTGATAAATTTTTATTTGATTTAAAAGACTTACCATATATTTATCTAGTGTTTGGCCCTATTATGGAGAAGTCACATGTATATATCATTTGGTTTTTATACTTTTTTGTTTATTGCAGTAATATTATTTTATTTGAGTTTCACTATTTATTTAACAATTATATTTATATTTGAATTAAGAAATTGAATTACAAAGATTTAGCTAGTGAATAGCCCCATACTAAGTATGGGAAAATTCACTCAAGTTTGATTTCCAACATTTGTATTAATTGTTTAGTCTTTTTTATTAATTTTTATTATTTTCATTCATAATTCATTTATTAATTTTTAATCATTTTAAGCTAATTCATTATTTAATAAATTTGTAATAGTTTAAGCACATTTACGAATTTTTAATCTATTTTAGTAATTAATTAATCTTTTTTGTTATTTAATAATATTATTAACTAAGTTAGTAATCAATGAAATATTTATTTAAGATTATTCCTTTTAAAATATTGACTTAATTAATCGTTTAAAGAAGACTATTATTTTTAATTAGTGATTTTTATAATTGTCATTATTGTTATTATTAATAGTGATTATTATTGTAAAGCAAATTGATTTCCAACCAAGTATAATAATTATTTCTTCTATTTAAATTAATATTTTGCATTTATGAATAATCATTAATGATTATTATTAATATTAATTAATGTGTACAAAAGAAGTAGTGGGACCCAGCATTCTCAATTGAACTGTTATCTTCTCAGGCAACGGTTCGTGCAAAACTCGACCATCAGCGGCGTCATCAACAACGACGGTATGACCTTCCTGGCCACTGGAGACAATGATCGCCTGTATTAAAAAAAAACACCTCGTATCTGGCTTCCTGGCTTCCTGTACACTGGTCATATGAACTTCCCGGCCACCAGCGACCACCCATAAGCGATTGCCCATGGCCGACGATCTCATGTAACGTTAAAAGAACAACCGATATTCGTCTGTATTAAAAAAAAAAAAAAAAACGGCTTAGATTCTACCTTCTTCTCAAGCAAGGATTCGCAATTACAGTAAACAGCCGCCGTATTCTACCTTCATATGACCTTCCCGGCCACCGGAGGCAACCCATAACTGATCACCTGTGGTCGGCGATCTCATATACATTATAATAGTAGCTGTTGGTCACCGGTAGTAAAAACAAAAACGTCTGGTTTTCTTCTCAGAGGACCCTGTTTTCTCAAGTAATGATTTGGGCTAAATCTTAACAGGGTTATAGGGCCGACTATTGCTACTTGCTATGCCCTGGCCGCTAGCGGTCACATAGAAGTTTCTTGGTTGCAGTTCGATGCAGGGGGTGTTAATGAGTTCGTTGGAACAAATGTTTTGAAATTCAAATAACATATATTTTTTTATGAGATTAGAATTCATGAGACAAAGATTGAGAAGATAGAGTTCAATCTGATAAAATAAATGAAAGAAAAAATAGAAACATGTTTGCCAAACTCAAAACTCTATACGTTATACGTGTAAGATACAGTGAGATGAAATGTAAAATTACCCAAGTGGTTAAAGTTGAAAACATCCAACTAAGAATTCCAATGAAGTGAACTTCTTATAAGCTCTGAGAAATTACAGATTTGGAGAACATCGTATGCAAAGACTGTGAATTTAGAGTCTGATACTGATAGATTGTGATAGATTGAATGAGAATGTAGATTTCTGGACGTGACTTAGAGTCTGACATGAACGTGGGGGTGAATTGGGTGCAAAAGAATTTTTGAATTTGTCTCGAAAAATTAAGTTTTCTTTGAAAATTTGAAATTTTGAAAAGGCAATTGATCAGAATAAACACATGTCTAATTTATTTCATGGTTTAGAAGACAGGTGTCTAAATGGAGGAGAGCAACATGTCTGACTGGGGGAGATTTTGACCTGATTTTATTACTTTAATACATATATATATATATAAGCCAAACACCCACACAACTCGCCCCTATTCACAAAAAGCTTGGACATCTCATGTATGTGCGTGGGAGTCCATAAGATCTCCTGCCCACACAAACTCTGCCTATATTGATGGCAGCCACACATGGAGAACGTCTCATCCTCTACGTAATAATATGCAAGGAGAAATGTTCCCAATTCATGGAGGATAGTATGGAGTTTTAATTGATCAAAACTCTTTCTATATCATAGATTTTCCCTTTTCACTTCACAGCCTCTTTTACAAACGGGCCAAAGTGAAAATAGGCCTGGGCCTGAAAATTTGTGGCCAGACTAATGGGGCCGGACGGGTCATAAATGATCATCCTTACAATCGGTTGGATATCAAATGATTTATTTATTTATTTCTATATTTTCCCATCACAGCAATTTATCAAATGGCCACCTTCAATCCTTGTCAGTATCGACTCTCGATCCTGAAATTCTGGTCCAAAACTGTATGGTCTTCATCATTGTCACGAGAACTCTCTGTAACTTCCCAGAATCTAGCCATCATAGTAGGGCCGTGCAATTAGTGATCAAAGGGCTTCTTCACTCCCTTGCCTTTGAGTATTCTTGATCTCCAATGCTTAAAAGGGCTTCTTTCACTCTCTTTCAGTTTGTTTACAATGCAATTTCATTTGTATCAATGCATTAATATAAGTATAAATATTGCTAGCATTGTCAATGGGTTGGGCTCGGTCCAATGGATCCAAATCAATTGGGTCGGTTCTAATTCTAGTATATCATACTTATAAATCGGTTCCAATTCTTGATATATTGTCTTAAGTATTAAATATATAATATTTTCAGCAAGTTTACTATAATTGAGTCCATTGGATTAGACCTGATTGCCTAGATAACCGATCAATTTAGTTCTGGGTCTGAACCTACAGACCCTATCAGGTCTGATTCGGTTCTGATTCCTTAATATTTCTTGTCGGATCAGTTTTGATTCTAGCTAAATTCGACCTCTTGACATCCCTAAGTTTTGCTATAGGATGTAATTACATTCAGTTTTCTAATAAAAAGAAATTAATTTGGTTGTGAGTGAGTTTAAATACCCCTATGTTTGATTTTTAATTTTCTACAAATCCAAAAATAATTACAGTTTGAATAAATAAAAGAATAAAAATTTGAAAACAAAAACACATCAGAACTTGCATTCACAATGGTATTTTAGTAGGGATGCAAATGGTCATTCATCTCAATTCGAATTTGAATTAATTCGCATTAAGAAGACCCAAATACGAATATTTTATATAGATCCACTTTTGTCCAATATAATATAATCCTACTCAATTCAATTTAAATATATATATCACATATACTTAAAATTTATATTCTATTTTATTTGATTGCTGTTTTCTTACTAACGAATCATTAATTTCAATATATTCCCTTTATTCAATGATATAAAATATTAATATCTGATTGCAATCTGAACTCTCTCCAAAATTGATATAAACCCAACAAATAAGTGACCATTTGAATTAAAATAAAAGAATTAAAAATGGGCTGGTTTCAATAATCACTATTGGACACCCTAGCGCTTACAAGTCCGATCCTATTAATTGTTTCAATAATCACCAATAGGTATTTTAAAATTTATTGTTACTAATAAAAATGTACTTGCATGCGCATGTAATAGTATCTTTAAGATAAAACTATTTATAATTTATGGACAGTTTTTGAACAGTTATAAGTGAACAGTTTCTTAATTATAAGTGGACAGTTTTTGAAGTGAGAATAAAGAACATATATGCCCTTTTTTTATGCCCGTTGTATATTTCTTAGATAAGAAATAAAAATGCCTAATGAAAAATCCAGAAAATAGAACTATTTGCTCTTTTATTTATAGTATAGATTAATGAGTGATTTTACGTTTTTTTTTATTGTTTTTGTATCGACGATGAATTGATCGTTAAAATACAAAACATAATCATCATGAACTTGCACGTGTAAGGTATCTTACACTAAAATCAGTTCTAAAGAATCGGTTTAGATGTTAGTTATGTACAGCCCCTATAACTCAGTGGTAGAGCGTCAGTCTTGTAAACTGAAGGTCCGTAGTTCGGTCCTGCGTGGGGGCAATTTAAATCAAATAGCTTGGCATCCAACACTTTTAAGGCTTATTATTTGAAATTTAAAATCATTTTTTTTTTGTAAAGCATGGTGGGAACCAGAACCAATCCGACAATAAATATCAAGGAATTGAAATCGAACAGATCCAGTAGGGTCTGTAATTTTAGACCCTGGATCAAACTTATCGGTTTTCAGATTGTCCCGAATATATAGTAAATTTATTATAACCATGTGTGTATATATATACACCTAATATATATAAATTATTTAATATAGGGAGAATGACTGATAACCCCAAGTCAGAATATATAGGTTTAAAGTACATTTAGGGTAGGTGCCAGCTCAGAATTGATGCCAATTCATGGGTGAGTATGGATAGATAAAGTGTGGTTTTTGAATCTTCTGAATGTTTATAGCTTTGCAGTAGGAATCAGATATCTGCATTAGGTCTATCTGTACTTTTCCATTTAATGTATTATATATACATAAATACTTTGGTCAATTAGGTTGAACCGATTTCAAACCGATAATAAGACAATATATCAAAAATCAAAATGGACCCATTAAGTCCACATCCTGAAACCAAAACCAACCCATCAATTCGGATCCGTCGAGTCAGATCAGGTATTGACAGCCTAGCATCATTGCATTGAATGCCCGTTTCTCTATCACACCGGCATTACATGGGCAATTAAACTTCACCAAATCATATAATCATATTTGGTTGGACTCTTTCTTTTTCTTGTAAGAATTTGATTACTCTTTTTTCTTCTATATTTTGTAAGAATTTTGGTTGGGTTCATTGGGTACCAAATATTTTGTACTTATTTTATTTTGGATTATGCAAAAGTCATTTAAAATAACATTATTTAGACATTTCCTTCTCACCAGCTCAGGGGGGCCGGGGGTGTTGTGTGAGCATTTTCTCTTACGTGAGTTGGTGAAAAAAACAAATAATTCGACACTATAAAGGATAAAGCCAATGTTGAACCAATCATTCTTTAGGCCCAGTTTGAAAGGAGTACAAATACAAATATAAATATGTATAGTACAAATATAAATATATAGAGTGCAAAACCTTGTTTTTGTATTATTTTGTATGTATTTATACAGTACATATTTGTATTTGTACTCCTTCGAAACTGAGCCTTAAGAACTGCTTGTCAAAACACAGACAGGTGCAACTTGGACGGGCTGGGGTTGTGGGTCAACCCAAGTTACAACCCACCCTAGCCACAAGTAACTAACCAAATTCATGTGGTGGTTAGCTATATGGGTTTAGTTTACCATAAAGACAGTTTTTTTGTGGTGTCACAAGTAACTTGACCATTCAGATGCCTAATTCTAGTTTTTTAGCCAAGTTGTTAGAATTTAATACACAATAATTGCCAAAAAAGTACAAAACAACACAGGGAGCAGCAATTTTAGAAAACTACATGCTCCATCCCAATTTTTACATTTCCTTCCAAAGCAAAAAAGAAAAAGAAAGAAAAAAAAATACTTGAAACCCACCAAGATCAGAAGACTCAGAAAACATGTTTTTAGATATGCAAATCTGCAATCTTTTTTTTTTCTTTCTATTTCCTCCATTGAGTAACAATACAGAATATACTGTTGGAACTCTTAGAAATTATGCTGCAAGAACAAGTTCTGTTCAGGAGAAGCAGGCCCAATCTCTTCCTCCAAACACCTCAACCCATCACCAGCACCCCCATTACCCAAGTTTTTTGCTTCTAAATTCTTCCCATCAATGTCTGCATCTGAAACTGAAGACTTCCTCCTTTGGGATGAGGCAACACTTGGAAATGTGATCCAGGAAGGAGCTCTAAACTCAAACCTTTGATCCTGATCAGCTTCGATTGCATCTGCATCTGAGCCTGATCTGTTTGAAGACCTCTGTGATGACTTCTTATGCAGCCTACTACTACCCAAGACCACCTCTGTAGGCAAGATTGGCTGCTCATTACATGGGCTCCCCATCAAAAGTGCAAGGGCTCTTTCTAATGCTGTTGTCACCTTATCCATGGATGGCCTCTCCTTCCCTCTCATTCTCACACACTTAGATGCCACGTTTGCTATCCTCCTTAGAGCCTCAAGATCATCTGGAGGTTTCAATACTGGGTCCAAGATTGCTGATATATCTCCAGCTTTGATCAGTGGAACTGCCCATTCAACTATGTTCCCTTCTTCGAATTGCATATCAATGGCCTTACGGCCACTTAGAATTTCCAATAGTAAGACACCAAAGCTGTAGACATCAGACTTCGTTGTTAGATAGTGAAGTCTGTAGTACTCAGGGTCGAGATACCCCAAGGTCCCTGCAGGTAACTCAGCCAATGGGGAGCTACTGTCAGCTGGACCTAGCAATGAGAGGCCAAAATCAGCAACTCGAGCGTTGTGTTCTTCGTCAATGAGAATATTCGAGGACTTGATATCTCGATGAATCACAGGTGGGCAAGCATAACCATGCAAGTATTCAATTCCACGAGCTGCCTGGACTGCAATGGTGACCCTTCGAACCCAATCCAATTGCTCTTTCAGGCTTGGGTCCTTGCCATGGAGGTGTTGATGCAATGACCCATGAGCCATGAACTCATACACCAGAAGCCTCTCCCCTCCTTCTTCACAGTATCCCAGCAGATTGAGCAAGTGTGCATGGTTTAGTCTAGAGAGAAGATCAAGCTCAGTGTGGAACTCCTTCGAGTTTTTTTTCAGGTCTGTAGATTTGATTGCTCTCTTAACTGCAACCACTGTCCCATCCTTCAATATACCTTTGAACACACAGGAAAAACTACCTTTCCCCACTTGGGATTCTTCCTTAAATCCACCAGTAGCTCTCTCGAGTTCCTCATAGGTGAATGTCTGAGCCCTCCTGAGCTTAAGGTCATCGAAGTCAGGTCGGACTTTACCATTCTCTTTGCTGATAGACAAAACCACATTGTTCTTGGTGACTTTTGATTCTGCCAATGAGCATTGGCACCTCTGTAATTTGTAACGGACATAAAGGAATGCAGTTAAAGAAACAGCAGTTACCAGGAAGACAGCAAAGATGAGCTCTGCAACAAAAATTGGCATCTGGAGAGACCAGAATCGACCATTTCTCTTTTTCCCTCCCATTACAGGGGAAGAAGAACAATTGGATATGCACTGGCCCGAGACACAGATAGAACAGTTGAACTCACAGACTCTATCAGATTTGGTTGTGCACTGCACAGTCTGATACATCTCAGCAGGGCAGCCATTGCTGCAAGGAAAACAAACATGCGAGTTAGGCGCCTTGCACGGCTGACTTCCTTGGATTAACTCATAGAAACCACGAGTGCAAGGACTAGACGAGCAGAGGCCTGGTGATACTGCCAAGGGCAGGGATGGGGGGAAACCAAGACCCCAACAAACAGGTTGCAGAGATTTTCCAGCAAGAACTCCACAGGTGAAGTAATCTCCAGCTGCAATCTCATAAACCTTAACTCCTCCAGGAGCTGGGGTGCTCTTATCAGTGTGAAAACCCCAGCAAATCACCCCATTATCAGAACTCTTAATTCCACAGGCATGAAATTTTCCACCTACAATAGAAATCATGGGATCATCTGGAACCAACTCAACATTCCCATCACCCAAATAAGCAGTCTTTTCTTCCCCATTCATGCTCTTCCCCCAGCAAATGGCTCTAGAATTCTCACCTTCTACGACACCACACACATGAAACCCTCCTGCAGAAATCTTCCGAAACCTTGCATCTCTGGGAATTAAATCCATAACCCCACTACTAGTTTCATCACCCCAACAGAAAACGGTTCCATTATCAGAAAACAACCCACAATTAAACACAGAACCAGCTGTAATGGCCTTGATCTTGCCACTAAAAACATGGTTGGCTGTCATGTTGTAACCCCAACAATCAACTAGGGAAGTGTTTCCATGCATTCTTCCCATCTCTGGCATCCTCAAGCCGCAGATGTGGTGATCTCCAGCACTAATCTCTGAATAAGCAGCTCCCTCAATCATCGGTTGTGGGACACCCATTTTGATGTAAATGCTACTCCCCCAACAGTAAGGCTGGTTGGACTCCATTAGAAGCCCACACACAAATCCATCACCGGCGGTTAGGCCTAGGATCGGAAACCGAGAAGGAGCTCCGAAGATTACAGCTGAGTCTGCTCCATAGCAGGTCACAAGATGAGACCCATCTGACTTCAAACCACAGAAAACAGGACCATTCTCGCCATAAGACACAGCGATTGAGGACATGGAGCCCAGACCAGACACCTGCAACCATGAATCTGCAATGGCCATCAACAACACTACAGCTTGGAGAAGAAAACCTGCTTTCCTGGTGTCCATCTTCAAAACCCAGATGAGAAACCTGTGATCAAACTCCAGGAATTTTTCGCCAATAAATCCAACCAATTATTTAAACAAAACCTGAAAGCTACAACAGTTATCTGAAATTCCGACCAACATTACAACCCAAATAAGAATCTACCACTTCTGACATCCAGTTCCATGTCCAGATGAGAAAGTCTTCTATATTGAACGACTCTTTACAAAGAAACAAAACAAGATAACTAAAAAACAAACATAGCAGAAATTATGTTCAGAAGGAATATCTGTCCTGACTTTTGAAACTCCTCTTCTTGTTCTGTTTTCGGATGTTGGAAGAAAAACCACTAAAGACAAAGACAAGGAAATCCCATGTTTGAATAGCAGTGAAGGACTAGAATTCAAACCTGAGTGCTGCTTAGATAAATCATAAGATCCAAATGCCAAATACTCCGTCCAAAAGAAGCTTCTGTGATATCAAACTCCCCAGATGCTCTTCTTCTGCAAGACCCATACAAAAAAAAAAGAAAAAAAATCCCTTCTTGCTTCTGGGTAACAACTCTAAACAGGACTTCAAAAATGAGTTCCAGGAATGCAATCTGCAACTTCGCAACTTTGATGCAAGAGGCACACCCAAGATCAGGTTCTACTGATTCTACCTTTAAAGCTTCATTCTGTAACCATCTACTGAAACAGCTTACAGATTTCTTTTTTTTTTTTAAATCTCTCTCTTTTCTCTTACTAAAGTTGGTAGAGAGCTGAGAGATGTTGCAGAAACAAGCGATTAGTGAAAAACTAAAAAAGTGGATGGGTGAAGATGGGTTATAGAAACGGAGAAGATTGCAGGAATGGTGATGGTAAGTGGGAGAGAGCATTAAATGCCATTAACTTCCCAGCTTCAAACGTGACCAAGTGTAGGTGAGGACTTAAATGAGAATTTAATGCCCTTCATCTTTTCATGCCTGGATTTCTGCAGTCTGTAACATGTCCACAATTTCGAATTTTTGCTAGATCAGTGCACCCACCAGTTCAGCACCCTTTCCTTACATGGGTGCCTTGTTTCTGCTTTTATTAACCCACCCTCTCCTTCTTCCCTTGTCTTGTTTCAAGCATCATTCTTCTAACCAGTAGTTTTTATGGATTCGTGTGAGGTCTTCAGTCTTCTCCTATTCTTTTTGGATTATAATACTGTGATTATTTTATAGAATAAGTGATTACTATATATAAAAATGTTGCTTCTTTTTGGGACAAAATAACATATTTTGCAAGAAGAAAACAAGGTTTATTTTACTGTTTTTCATGTGATGACCGATAGATTTTGAGTATAAGATTTGTTTGTTAAACTCTGATTAGGATTTTCATTAATTTATCAAAACATTGCCCTACCATGTGTTTTGGATACTTGGACTCTTCCTATTAACTAACCACTGAACTTGTTGGGTGGATAATGCAGTCTGTCCTCCTTGTGTCAAAATCATCAGATTGGGATTTTCAATCTCAGGGTTGACAGAATAGTATGTTGGATTCCCGTAGCTAGGATTTTGAGCATAAAAGATTCCAATATTATAGTTCTCATATGTAGTCCCACAAGCATAAAGTGAACCTACTGTTTTCTATCAATTCCCAATCTGAAAAAGGTTTCTTCAACACTTTCACCTTCATCCAACTGGTTTAGCCTCGACCCAACTCACCCATTAATGTAAGAGCGGTCATCCTTAACAGATGCTCCTTTTGTGCCAGGCATCGCCTTATTATCCACCATAAAAGAGCATTTGTTCTTTCTTAAAGGAGCAAATTGTTTGGATTTTGGGGCAATGTTATCAGACTTGGACCAGATTGGAAAGTTGTTAGATCACTCAGCCCGTGAGAAATGGAAATCATCAGATAATCAGGAACTGGAAAGCTCACTGTCTCATCAGATTGTTAAATGTTAATCAACTTTCCAACTAGATTGTTAGATCTAACAATCTAGTTAATTCATAAAATTATGACCCAAAGAGTAGAGATGAAGATGGATCGGGTTAAGTGGTAAATCTGCACTGACCCGAACCCAGGTTAGAGTTGGGTCAGCTTTAATTGGGCTTTTCTTTGTTTCTTTTGAGCCGCTTTAATTGGGCTTGGGTTAGGTAAATCCATCCAAAACATTCAAATATTTGTATTCCATTACAATGCTGGAAAGATATGATATAGAAAAACTTACAACCAATCAACTTGCATCATAAAAGTAAAAACCAATCAGATGGGTTTTCATGGAGAATGCGTCAAAGCCTTTCCGGTGTCACGTCTTTCCAATATCATAGATTTTTCCTTAGTATATATAGCCTTGGTTGAATATAGATGTACTATATGCGAGATGGGTTGGGTCGAGCTCAACCCCATCTTGTTTAATTGGATTGAGTCGCATCCCTATTAGAGAAAATTTTAGTTTTTTTTATTAGACCCCAGTGTAACAACATTTCTTTGGATGAATAAACTAATGTAGGGATGGCAATTTTTTTCATAAAACCGGGGCCCCACCTTGGCCTGCCTTGAATGGGGTAGGTTTTCCTCCTGTCACTGGGGGGGATTTTAATTATAAGGTCAGAATGGAGAGGGGTGCCCCACCCAGGTGCCTCGGACCTGCCCCACCACTGGGGACGGGGGTAGGGGATTTTGGTTATGGGGTGGCCCGGGAATGGGAAGGGGGTGCCCCTTTTGAGTCCAGCTTCAGTCAAGGCAAAGCCTGTTCCAACAGCCCTACATTAGGAATATCTTCGTAATTATGTGATTTATTTCATGCGTAATATTTCCAATGCAAGATTGTAAGAGGCTGTTAGAATGATGTAAGCACCGATTTGCCCTGACAAAAGCAGAATTTGCCCCTTTTCTCCTCCAATATCCTTATTTAGGTTTATATCCTAATGAAGGGGATGTTTGGAACCATGGCCGTTTTTCAAAAAAATGGTGACACATTAGATCTACATAGGCATTTCAACAAACGTCCATGTATCTAATTGTTTGGTTCAGCCGATTATTAAAAAATCAAGCATGTCTCGAAAATTGGGACCCCACCGATGCATGAAACACCAAATTGGTGAGAACCGTTTTCCCCCAACAGTTGACTGATGTGTATCTTATGTGGTGTTTACCTGTCAGCACATAATGGTGATAAAAATCACCTTACCAAACAGCATACTGTTGCTCATTGCCTACATGGCAAAAGCACTTTTTTGTGAAAAATGGGTCTTGAAAGCATGGATGTTCTTTCTTAAAAATCGGTCCCAAAAAACACCCACGCTTTCAAACACCATGAAAACTAGAATCTCTACTACAGGCAAAAGAATTTACCAGGAATCTAACTGGCAGATAGGGGTGTATCCATCTGATTAATGAAAAACCCAATTTTCTGGAAGATAGTGTATATATTCCATCCCTAATTGTTCAAACACAATTTAGTTCTTTAATGTGAATACCTTCCTTCCTAGCTAGCTTTCTTTACATAACATGTGATGTTCTCTGCACTTTGTTTTATTAGGAGTAATGAATCTGCAAATTGCAATTTGGTTTAACAGAGAGACAAGACGAATAGTATTCTAAATATTCATGAAACCTAATATAATACCATGACTCTCTCTCTCTCTCTCAGAATACAAAATCAGTAAATTATTATT
The DNA here is from genome assembly GCF_000365185.1 of Nelumbo nucifera. The sequence continues at coordinate 602,042 of NW_010729125.1, forward strand.
TTTAAAATTGAAAACCCCACCCTTCTGCATTTAATTCAGTTGTTCAAGTGCCAAAGGGTTTGAACTGAAACATGGAGTAGCTTTAGTTGGATATAGGGTCAAGTCCAGGTCAAATGAGTCCAATGTGCATCGAGGTTTTACTAGCCCCAACCTTCTCCTCTCTGTCTTGCCTTCAAAGAAAATTATTTTAAAAGGCTCAACCCTTAGAAAAAAATAATGTGGTATGCTTGTCCCAAAAGACAATTTTTAATATGATCATGACATTTTTAGACTTTTTTTTTGTTGGTGGAGATAAGTTCCTTGAATCAGAATCAGTTTGTGGGCCTCTCCACTTCATTGTACAAGCCACTCATCCACATGGGCCCAACAAAATCAACAATTGGGTGGCCATGGGGCTCCAAATTATTTGATCCAAAAACAATTCTATAATGGATTAGAATACTTCATCTCAGTATCAGGATTTGATAGGATATAGAACAACTTACAGCCATTCATTGGATTATTATTACATCAAGATTTGAGTATTTGTTACTTAAACATTAATTTATTCCACATGCCACGAAAGAATTTAATGAACAAGTACATGTAACAGGATCTCATTTATGGCACTACTTTAAATTTACTAATCAACTTTTGGAGTTTTCTTTATTGAATTTCATAGCAAAGTTGAGAGAAGAATTGTGGCACAATTTATATTTATATTCAGGTATTAAAAAAATACTATTTGTCCATAAGTCTCAGTTTGGAAAGAGTAAAAATATAAATATGTAGAGTTTATACTTTTCCCAAACTGATCCTAATAGTCTTAAGGAAAAGGTGAAGAGGTCACTATATTATAAAAAATAATTTTTAGAAATCCATCATCCCTAGTTTTATTTTTAGAGCTTCATCATCCCTAGTTTTTTTTTCATGGGTACAGATGCAAATACAAGGACAGGGGGTTACCTTGACCAATTGGTAGGGGTGAGCAAGAAAAACTAAAAAACTGAACTGAACCAAAAATTTTGATTAATCGAACAGTTTAATTTGGTTTTAGTTTAGTATTTTTGAACTGGTTCGGTTTTGGTTAATTGATATAAAAAACTAATGGTTAACCGAATTAACCGGTATATAGTTATATATATTATACTTATATTTATGTATATTATATATTTTATATATTTTTATGATTGATTATATATAATATATTATTTATTATTTATAATATAATATTTTATATGCATTTATTATTTTTTTTATTATATATTCATTTACAATATATTTTATAAAGTCAAAAAACCAAAAAACCAACGAACCAATCTAACAGTTAATCAATCGGCTTCAATTTGGTTTCGGTTACCAATTTTACAAAAACCGGTTTGAAATTTAGACCCACAACAATTGAGTATATACCTATAATAATAAAGATGGTTTTACATCCGTTTGTCTTTCCTCGATGATCCAAAATTAGCATTTTCATTATTTTTAATACAGATGTTCTGCCATTGCCATGCCTTTGTATACTTGTATCTCACGTTTCCCCTCTCTTGAAGTAATTGGGATGTGTTTATGCGCCTCACAGCCACATTCCACCATTGGTAACATTTCTCCATGAATAATAAATACAAGTATGGGAGGTATTCCCAATGTGCAGCCAGAATATGCTATGAAGTCAGTATGAGGTGTGCTTTGAGGAGCAGATCTGGACTCCTCTTGAATAGAGGTGTAAATCAGGCCATGTTAGGTTGGTATGGCATGGCCCACATATGGTTCATGCAAAGTACGGGCCGTGTCGTTCCATTCCGCGGGCTGAGTCAGGTCGTGTTTTCTTTCCATGGGATATTTTAGGGGGTCAGCCCGGCACAGTCCACAGCCTGAGCCCACACGAGCCTTGTCATGCCATGTTGTGTTGCAGGCCGAACCTTAGGCCAAGCCGAGCCATAGACTGGACCAAGTCATATTTTTTTTAATTTTTGGAAAAGTAATGAAAATTTTAACATAAATTAAATATATATACAAAAAATTAAAAAAGAACTTAAAATTTTATTTTATATGAATTTTGATGTATATAATTTTTTGTATATGCAATAATAAAATAATATAATATAATAAAACTGAAAATAAAATTATATATATATATATATATGGATCATGCTGGGTCATGCCATACCTGACACAACCCACAATCAGTGGTGCCGAGTTATAGGCGGCACAACCCAATTTACACCTCTTCTCTTGAAGCAGTATTACCTACATTCACGTGCCCCACATTTGCAAGTTCAGTGTTTCGACGAGACCACGTAGCAACCAAATGCCCTTTTGTTTGTTTTCCACCACGAATCCTTCTTTCTCTTATCTGAGATGCAAACAAAGTCTTCTCCTTCTTGGCAAACAGGGGCTCCCCTTTATATTCTAAGCGGCAGAGCAGAACAATAATATTAAACCAATCAATGCTGGCCCTGTTAATTAAAAAACTGGGATTCATTGTCGTCAAGGAAATGCCATTTAATTATGTTTCAACTTAATTTCCAGGAATGGTCGCTCCATTTAATTATGTTTTATAAGATGGATTTCTAATTTAATCCACACACCATTATTTCAGTATAGCGACATGGTCAATGGCCAAACTTTAGTATATCTTCTATTTTTACCATTAGTTTTACTTAAGAATCAAACTTAGTATTGGTATTAGGTATTGGTATTAGATATTATATTGGATAATTTAGATATCGGACATGCTTAAAAAATACGTGGATACAGACGAAAATATATGAAAACGCTTGAATACGTTAGGAAAATGTATAGAAATTTCATAAATATAATAATAATATTAAGTTTAATGTCAAAATAACTATAAATAATACATAAATACATAGGAGTTTTATATTTTAATAGTACATATGAAAAAATATATTACAACTAATATAGCAAGATGCATAGATATTATGCAATTTTATGGATAATGCATAAATCAAGAATTCAAGACACATATTATATAGATTCTTAGAAATTAATACATGCACAATGACATTATATCAACATTTCAATTTTACTATTTTTAATTTTTTAAAAATATATGCAACTATTCTATTTGAATTACTATATCAACATTTCAATTTTACTATTTTTAATTTTTAACATTAACAAAAATCAACAAAAAAAATCAATTCTCAAATGTTTGGAAAACATTATTTTCATTTTTTAAAAACTAAATATGTTATTATAAAATTTTAATTAATAATTTATAAAAAATATAATCTTAACTTAAAATATATCAAATCTATTAAAATTTTGAAGATATATATCATATGAAAATTCATAAATTTTAATTACTAAAAACATTATTCCATTATTAATATTTTATTTTATAAAACTTCTAATATACAAAATTATTTTATTTTTATATAAATGTAGATTAGTTGAATTGACCAATTCAATTTATGTTATATTCTCCAATATTTTTGTAAATAATATTTTTATCTTTGTAAATAGTAAATACATTGTTATTTAATGAAAATTAAAATATTAATAATTTATAAAAAATTAAATATACATATAATGTGCAAATTTATAAATTTTAAGTATTAAAATAATTACTCTATTATTAATATTTTATTTGTATAAATTTCTTGAAATTAAAAATCATTTTTTGGTATATATGTAGAGTTAATAAATTATTTATTCCATTGGTTCATAAAATACTAACTTTGAAAATTATTCTTCTTAATTTATAGTTGGAGTTGTTGAATATTAGTATATATTGTTTATTTGGATTGCATGCATGTAGACTTTAATGTTGATAAAGGTGTATTTCATTTATTGTCAAAAAGTAGAAAATGGCTTGGTGGTTGAAGAGGTATATACTTTTGGTCATTGGGTGACTTCAGTTCTTTGGTTTGAATCACGCCCTCGTTGTTGTCAGACAAAGGTGTGGTATGCAACACCCCTATTTTAGGAATGGTGACGTGGCGGGGATCATATTCCATGTCCCCCATCTCAATTTTAAAATAAATCCCCGTCCCTGACCTTGATCCCCGTTGGAGTTAAAAGTTGTCTTCCATCCCCAATTCCCAATGGAGCTAGGTTCCCCATGGGACCCAAATCCTCAAATTTTTTTAATTAATAGTTTTTTTAAAATAAATTTACTTAAAATAAAAGAAATTATTAAAATATAAAATAATGTTTTAAATAAATTTTGATATATATAATAAATAACATCATATATAAATAAAATAATATATATAATCAGGGTCGGGGCGGAGTAGAAATTTCATTCTCCATCCCCATCTCCACAGTACCAAAGACAATGGTGTAAGATTTGACATAGAATTTCAAGCAGAATGATGATTATTTTTTGGTAAGATTGTCAAAATTACATTAGATTAATTGACCCATTCAACCTAGATAGTTAAACCACTAACCTATGTCTTGAACAAGAAAACAATTTTGCTACTTAGTCAATTTTAAATTTTGTCACTTACATCATTAATAAATATATTTCTTATTCATTATATGCTTATTTTTTGTTTAATAAGATGAATATATAATATTAGAGTGTTCCATTTTTTCCACACAATTTTCGTTGTTTAATTTTTTATATTTCTACTTAACTATGACAACATAGATTGATTCATTTGTGATTTGACTAAGATGGTTGAACCATTGACCTACTACCCAAATGGAAGGAAAGTTTCATTTTTTGGTTGTATTTAAAAAAAAAACATAATTTTTGTATTATTAAAATTGTATGGTATATATAGCCATATAGATTTAATCAGAAAATCTTTTATACAAAATTAATAAAAACGCCTTAGATATGGGATTTAATGAGAGAAATACAAATTAATTCCTTAATTATAGGTCCAAATGAAATGGAATTGAAAGAATTAAAAGTAATGATGATGATAGTTTGAATATTCTTATTAGAACCCATGTAACAAAGATGAGTTTGGATTTTGTCCAAACACAAGTATGAGAATCTGTTTTTGTAACAAATCACAAGTGAACAACAGGTGTTTCTTATGCATTGAACCCATGTGGCATGTGGGCCCCATGCATACGAAATACCAGCATATTGATTTGTAATTCGCACATAGCCAAGTTCACACACTTGAATTTATAACTGATCCTATGTATTTTGATGATAACAACCTCATTGTGAGTACTAATGGTTTTACTAAGTATGCAACTATCTTATGAAAATCTCCTTTGATCCTAAGTTGAATGAAAGCTAGAAATGTAACAAAGATGAAGAAGTGGAAACTTTGTTGAATCTACTACTTAGGCATAATGGTTTCATCACCATCACCAAATCGCTTCAACTGAGGAAGTTCTAACAAATCAAACATGAGAAGGCTACTAAAAAACTAAAAGATTTAGAGTTACTCTAATTGATCATTTACTACAACAACTCATCAAAGAAAAGACTATGAAGGCACTTGGCAAGCATACTAGTTGATCCCTCCCACATCATCCAATAAAATTTCAACTAAAGAATCCCCCGTTTTCCCTCCATCGCATTAAGATTTTATTTTAAGCTCCAAATTAACTGAATCACTACCCCTCCAGATCTGTCTAATCCAAGCCCATTTGGCTCAATCCGACCCCACAAGTCAGTCCCATAATGCTCAAAATCCCCACCTTGACAAATTTCAACTAAAGATGCCCTCATTTCCCTTAATCACACCAAGATTCTATTTCAAAGCTTTGGATTGACCAAACCACTCCCCTATCCAGATTTGCCTGATCTAGGCCCAATTGGACCAATATGACCCTACCAATCGATTCAGAATGTGCGAAAACCCCATCCTACCAAACTTCAACCAAAAATACCCCTGATTACCCACTCATCTAACAAGATTCAATTTCGGTCATTCTTATTGATCCATATACATAAAACCATTATGTATTCTCAGACTAATCTTAGCCCTTCATACTTTGACCCAAAAACCCCACCATTGGAGTGGAATATTGGTTTGACCAAAAATTCCCAAAATTACTAAAATGCCCCTAAACTTCCTTGAAATTTCCAAAATACCTTCATCGTAAATATAAATATAACCTAAGTTTTTTTCATTTCAAATAATCTACAATTCATCCTCCCCTCCTTTTCAACAAACGACGAAATGGTGTGCCTTCGATCTCCCCTCTCTAGTTTTTCTCTTTTATTTTTTCTCTCCCTCTCTTTTCTCGATCCCCACTGTCCTCTCTCTCTCCCATGGAATATAGGAGAGTATAGGAGTAATGACCCAAAACACCCTATTCATCTTCTTCATAGTGGCAATGAACACAATTCTGAGTTCTGACACAATAACAACGACGACTCCATCTGAGCTCTCTCTCTCTCTCCCTTTGTTTTTGTCAACTTATCTTCTTTCCTTTTATGTCATTTTCAGCCTCACCTCGGTCCTCTCCCGCCGCTGTAATTTAATGCTGCGTCAAGGTTGAACCCAACCACCTAAACGCGGTGAAGAATGATGACATGAAAAATGAGAAGAACATGATGAAAAACTTGAACACAATTAACGAGTCTCAATTAGTACTTGTGAGAAGAAGAAGAAGAAAAGGAGGAGAAAAAGAATATACCTTGGGACAGAGGTCTTCTCTCAAATTTTTGTCAAAAGCATCGAAAAGTTGAGAAGCCCAAATAGACCATAAGCTCAAAGCTTCTCAGATCTAGACCACTTTGATCTTTTAGGGTCTTTTTTTGGAATTTGTCTTTCGGTCTAAACGGCTTTCACTAGCCAAACAGAAAAAAAAAAAAAAAAAAAAAACTATTTTTGGTCTATTAGGCTTCTAAAAGCCCAAAAGATCTTTTAAAAAGACTTTAAACAGGGCCTACATTAAATTGTGCAAAACTGTGTCAATCTTTAGGAACTTGAGGTAATAAATTGTTTAGATTAAGGCTGCAACCTGGGCCGGGTTGGCCCAAACCCAACCCGAAAAAATTGGGTTGGGTTGGGTCGGGTTGATGTTCGGGTTAGGGTTAGGGTTGAAATTCATGAACCCAACTTTACTTCAGGTTGGGTTAGGGTTGACCCCTTAGCCAACCCGACCCAACCCGAACCTGACTCTATAATACATGTCATATAAATATATGTTATATGTAAGATATAACATACATTGATTTGTTTAGATGCATGATATTTGTATACCCCCCACCACATAGTATCATGTATTTCTTTTAAAATAATCACTTCACTTAATCCTAATCAGAAAGATTAAAACCTTAATAACATTATGTTATGTTTTTTGAAAATTTTATTCTTCATCTCCTCTATGTTGTTTGCCGCCCAAGAAAGATCTATCGCAAGTCATAACTCATAATAAACTATAGTCATTTCTAACACATGTTTTCTGAATTTTGTACTAAAAGAACAAAAAAAAATAACGTCAACAAACAAATACTAATGAAACATAGGATTAATATATGTAGTGAAAGTTGAGTTAAGATCTAAAATTGAAAAATTGTATGAGGTTTTAAAGGATGTGAAGAAGGTTGGGTTTGACTTCGGGTTGGGTTGGGTTAGGGTTGAAGGAATTTAGTTACGGTTAGGGTTGGGGTTGGGTTGGTCGGGTTGAAGGTCGGGTTGGGTTAGGATTAGGGTTGGGCTAGGGTTGGCCTCAACCCGACCTAACTTGGCCCGACTTGCAGCCCTAGTTTAGATACACTCTTTTTATGCTCAACAAGATTGAACTCAAAATGGTAACTTTAGAGACCAGATGGTCAGAATAGGTTTAGTTCCTAGACTTTCCTAGAAGACATCCCAAACCTTTTAATGAAATTTCCAAAGTCTCCAAGTGTTGGGTTGTTTGATAGGCAACATTGCCAAGGCTCTGTAATATAGTTAACTACCCAAAAATGTATAATCAACTAATTGTGACGGGAGGCATGAACTATCAAGGCATAGTTGACTACCCCAAAAGGCATAGCCGACTACCTATGATAGTCAAGGCATAAAAATGCCTTGTTGGAGAGACAAACTTGCCCTTATTGGGGTTCTGATCCACCATGCCCCTGGTCAGGGTAGGTTTTTTAAATGTTGAGTGGGTTCACGGAAACCCAAAGTTTTGGTGACCAGGGACGGCCGAACGGGGGCGGGTGGTATTTATCCACCCCACCATAGCCTTAGCCTCGAACCTAACCCAATTAAAAATATTATATATACATATATAAAACAAATCATCAATAAACCCATTAAGAAATAAAGATATAAAGACTTCCAAAATTTATAAAAAATATAGCATTAATAAAATTTATAATATATAATATATTAAGAGAATTTTGAATAGAAGCTAGAAAGGCGAAGGCAAGGCTAGTTTACATTAAACAGCGAGTAAAATTTATAAAAAATATAGCATAATAAAATTTATAATATATAATATATTAAGAGAATTTTGAATAGAAGCTAGAAAGGCGAAGGCAAGGCTAGTTTACATTAAACAGCGAGTAAAATTTATAAAAAATATAGCATAATAAAATTTATAATATATAATATATTAAGAGAATTTTGAATAGAAGCTAGAAAGGCGAAGGCAAGGCTAGTTTACATTAAACAGCGAGGCAGGTAGGTGGGGCAAATTCGGGGATCCCCATTCCCTGCAATGATAGGGATGGGGTTGGGATTTCTAGCCATGACAATGTATAGGGCAAGGCTAGGGTGGCGTACATAAGTTCCAACTTCCAAGGACGGGATATACACAAACCGGCCCTAGCCCACCCTATTGCCATTCCTAGACTTGGGTCCCACCCCTTCCACAGGCTCCCTCCATTATTAGCCTATTGTATTGGGAGAGAGAGAGAGAGAATTTTACTCTCATTCCAATTCTATTTAATTGATTAATTATCATAAAACCATAAAAATAATAAAAATAAACTGTTTTCATTCCATATAAAAATAATAATGGATCAATTGGAATCGTCATAAGGGGGATGATCAATAATGACCTAGCCTAGCTCAAGATCAATTTTTTTATTTGGTAAAAATCTCGAGATCAGCTTAACCTATTCTTCCACTTAAATTTCATAAACTACTTAAAAAAAAATTACCAACACCCCTCTATGGAGATTAAATTTTGGGGTTAAAAAATAAGAAAAGAATATAAAAAATGAACTTGATAAACTAAGATGACCCAAATCAGGAAGCCTTCAAATGTTAAAGCAAAAAGAAAGAATGGATCGGATGATGTGAAATAGATGTCAAATGCTTTAGACAGATTGAAAAGGGAATTTATATGCTAGCAACGTAGATGAGATATAGAGATGATTAAGTTAATGAACAATGTATTCTGACTTCCAATTACTCTATTCTGAGAGCAACTGTCATAGCTCCTAATAAATGGATCAGTATAACTTAAATTTTAAAAACTTTGAATTCAAATGCGCTGAAAATGCTGAATTTAGACTTTTTGCCTTGGTCTAATTTTGGTTTTGTATTTTTTTTTTTCATACTGGCTTTTCATACAATATGATGAACTTGCACATGCCCACTACAATTCTATAGAAAATGACGTTGGTTTTAAAGCAAATGGTGCATTTTTGCATGCAGAATACTAGTTGTGACCCTGTGACACCTCAAAATAATCAGACTAGGTCAGTTAAACTTCAGTTCTCTGACGGCAAACTCTGCATAGACTGTTAACGTTAACATTCAACCCAGCAATTTTCAAAGCATTAAATGTTGATTGACTAATAAAAGATAAGACTACAGGAGAGAGATTTCTGAGTGGAGGAATACTCGACATTGTATCAGTTGAGAGAGACCCGTCAATAAATTTTTCATAACACGTTCGTTGGTAGACTTGTTCAATCAGCAGAATTTTGGACCCGTAATGTAAATTGAAATATTGAACACGTGAAAAATCTTTAAACTATAAAACATCTTAACCAAAAGTGGATAAAATATAATGTTTGGCTAAGAAATGTATGAGAAGCTTCTGATCAAGCCATTACATAACTTATGAATCGAGTACTGTCATCCAAAATTGTAGATTACGAATTACAGAGGAAAGAAAATAAGCATATCCTAGCTTGGTACATTCAATCTGAAAAATGATCCAGGCTACATGAAAAGAATGAAGTAAATCTGAGAACTTTGAGTTTCCTCAGTATGAATGTACGATTAAATTCATGATGAAGCAAAGTGAATTGCAAATCAACACAGAAAAATGATGTCATCCAAGTACAATTTAATACAGCATCCACCATAAAGATGGTTCAATGGACTTCAAGAAGGACAATGGGATTGAAAGAATTTATATGGCTCCCTAGGGGCTTAATATGTGAAGGAACTGATTATTTCATTGGTCAATAATCTACATTAAAGAATGTAGCAGCCGCAAACATCATCATTATAATGATCTCCCCAATCAACTTTAATTCAAAAGTTTAGTGGTAATGAGTACCAGGTGGATCACCCTAACTTTTAGAACCTATGCTGTTGACATGGAAACTGGGATTGAAAAAAAAAACGTGTTAAAACACATCAAAATAAATGATTGTGAAATGATCAGTCTGAATTTCACGTATTACCACAATTCCCATATGACTGTTAGGCAAGCTCTTGCAGCTGGAAGTTGTAAGAAGAGAAAATATGATCTAGATCCACCTTTGAGTTTCACTTTTACCCACACGCATCTGAATTTACTGGAACAGATGATAGAATCATACTCAGGAAGGATGATAAAATCAAGATAATGATATTTGTAATTTTAAATGCATGATCCATGATGCAGAGGATGCACAGAGTTTAATTGAGAGGAGGAAACATATGTCTCACAACAAGAATAAATTGCTAAATATACATAAACAGCTTATAGAAGAAAATCTCAATTCTATGAGTCTATCCATGTTTGTAAGCATAGGGATCCCAAAGTTAGAAAATTTGCAATATTTATATTAAGTCAGAAAAAGTTTAAATATGTGACTGGGTGACATGATTAGATCAACTCATGAGGTCAACTCAAATTGACTCAACCTATCAGGGCAATTCAATCTCAGCTTTGGACATTAAACGTTCTCGAAGCATACATATGTTGGATAATGTCCAATTATTGTTGAAATAGCAGCATTTGTTGGCATGATCTCAAAATATCCATGAAACCATGAAATTTTTGATAGATTGGAGATGGGATTTTATAGATAATAAAAGAACATCAAATATAGGGGTCATTGCTTGGTGTGATCGCAAAATCTCAGCCCAACAAGCATGAAATTTTTGTCTGAGAGCAGCCACTTTACACAAAAAGTGACAAACGTAAGGTCTCTATCCTGTCCACCCATCCCAAGACCCTAGAGATAGCTGAGAAAACATGGGTCATGGCCTTCTTAAAGAATGTTAAATATCAAGGATTCACCCATAATACTGTAGATAATTTCCCAAGAGGATAAGGTTAACATGTAGCTGAACCTTCCACTAAATTTCATATTGTTGAGGTTCATCCACAATTGCTGAACTTGGCGATTGTGGCTAGGGGACCCTTTATCCCCATACCTATTTATCATTGCAGAAGAGGTTTTGAGCAGAGGCCCTTAGTCTTTGATGATCAATAACCAGGTGAAATGTTACCAAGGGGCTGCTGCAACATTTCCCACTCCTTATATGCTGTTGACACAATTATATTTACAAGGGATGAGAAGAGAACACTCTCTAGAGTCATGGATTTCATCAAGAAATATGAGGCAGCTTCACGTCAATTAGTTAATAGAAACATAAGAGGTTTCTGTGTCAAAACAGCTTAGTCCCACAAGAATTCAAATCAGCAAGAGGTGCATGGGTTTTACTAAAAAGCACTTTCCTTTTGTATATTTGTGGGTCCCGATTTGTAAGAATCGCTAAGTGATGCTGTTTATGACCTCATCTGAAGGATATCCACTCGTATTGCTGGTTGGAAGAGCAAATTTCTTTCTTTTAGTGTGAAAGCTTACCATGATTAGAAATGTGTTGGCAAGCATTCCCATACACCTCCTTTCAGCTGTTTCTACTCCAAAGAAAGTTTTTAAACTGATAGAAATCTTATCTAGTAATTTCCTATGGTCTTGTATAGACAGTCAGAATAAGTTTCACTGGGTGTCTTGGAGAAAAACATGTATGCCCTTTGGTGAAGGAGTATTGAATATAAGAAGCATCCAGGGCATGGATAATGTGTTGCATACCAAAGCTCTTTGGAATGCTTTCTCAGTCATTCTCTTTGGGCCCGCTTGTTCAGATCAAAATGCTTGAAAATGGACATATGGAAGTGACTGAGGCAAGCAATTTTATCTCTAAAACCTGTAACACAATTTTGAGTTTTTTCTGACTTTATTTTGAAGAATTCTTTCTGGTTAGTTGGTCAGGGTGATGTCTTCTTTTGGCTTGATATGTGGCTGGGTTAGGAACCTTTGGTTAATTATGCAAAGTCTGGAGCCACTATTGAAACTAAGGGTCCATTTGGTTCGCAGTTGGAATCAGAATCAGAATGGTCTATTCCTCACACCTTTTTGGTTCAGACAGGAATCAGAATTGGCTGGAATGGATTTTCATTCCCAAGGGAGGGGGAGGGAATGGCCATTCCCTCAAATGGGGCAATGTGGTAGGAACTGCCTACCACAGGTGCCCCTTCGAGGGTGACACAACCTCCTAAGTGAAGAAGAAAAGGATAGTTAATTCTTTCATATCGAAATCCATAGACCAGGTCCTTTATATAGAGGCCTGAGACTCTCAATAGACTCTGAGCATTCGGATGTTCTTGGATATTATTCTGGTAGAATAATCACTGATTGCTCGAGTGAATATTCCCATTCCTAACGGCATCTGATAGGTTGGTTTGCCAACGTGGCCTTTTGGCATAAACTCGAGCTATGATGGGTCGATCCACTACCTGGGGTGGTGGATTGGACTGACCTCCTATGACTGTTCCTTTGGAGCCCATGGTGGGTTGGGTCCAAACAGCTCCGCCCCCCTTAGGTTGGACCTTGCCTGACCGTGCCTGTCTGTTGAAGCTTATCTCGGGTCTCATTGTGATCCTCAGACCCAGTTGATCCAAGTCGGACACACATGGCGTCTATGAACTCTCTCCAAGTCGCTTGGGGGTATGATAAGTGAAACTATTGGAACCATATCATAACCTCTCCCTCCAGGTGGATGGAGGCTATTGCAATCCTTTGGTCACCGTGGATTCCATAGTAGTCAAAATAGCACTCAGCCTTATATATTCAAGGTATCGGTTCATCACCTACGAACGTTAAGAAGTTCAGCTTAGCGATCCTTCCAGTTGAGAGCTCCATCCAACGATCCCCTTTGTGGCTGGAACCTTCCTGCACCGGTTCCCTGTAATAGGACAGCGTAAACTTTTCACAATGACCACCGCCGCTAACATTTCCCTCATCTCTCCCGCGAGCTGCTACAAGTCTGAATCCATCTTCTTGACTCGCTCTTCCATGGCCGATGATCGGGTGCTTGGCATTGTTGAGACTAGTGCTGGCTCTGATACCAAATGGTAGGAACTGCCTACCACAGGTGCCCCTTCATGGGTGACACAACAGTTAATTCTTTAAGACTAGGTCCTTTATATAAAGGAGGCCTGAGACTCTCAACAGACTCTGACCATTTGGTTATTCATGGATATTATTTTGGTAGAATAATCACTAGGTGCTCGAGTGAATATTCCCTTTCCTAATGGTATCTAACAGGTTAGTTTGCTGACATGGCCTTTTGGCATAAACTCAAGCTATGATGGGCCGATCCACTACTTGGGGTGGTGGGTTGGACTGGCCTCCTGCGACTGTTCCTTTAGAGCCCATGCTGGGCTGGGTCCTAACAGAATGTCATTCAACTAGGAATTGGAATGGATTTATATTCAGATTAAAGGAGGTTCTACAAAGCCAGGTACTTCAAATTTGGCCTTCCTAAGGGAGCAGCTTGTCGAAGAGAAAATTAATGATATTTTAGCATCTAATGTTTTTCCTCTCAGGTGAGTAGGATAAGGTGATCTGGAAGGGCTCCTCTAGTGGATGCTCTACTGTCAAAGGGGTGTGGTGTGGAATACAATTAGAACTCGTGGCCCTGAGATGGAAGGTTGGAACTTGGAAGGAGATATAGGATTCCTCAATTCTGCCAAAGATTAGTTTTAGTGTTTGGTGAGTTCTCTGGAATGGGATACCAGTGCAATAGAATATCCCAAATATTGGAATTTAGTTTGCATCGAAATGTGTTTGTTGTAAATCTCCTGCTATTGAATCGGTGAATCATTTATTTACTGAAGGTGTTTTGGCAAGAAAGGTTTAGGCTGATAGCCAATGCCAAAATATTTCCCTTTTTCTCAAATGAGAACATCTACCAATGCATCAGTCAGTGGCAGGCCATAGCCAAAATGCTAGAAGGCAATGGACATGGGTTGTTGGAATGCTACCATGTTTTATTATATGGGAATTATGGAAGGAGCATTGTAGAATTATGGAAGGAACCTATACAAGTTCAGCTAGAATTCTTGCAAGGATTATTAGTTGGATTTGGGAAATTGGGTGTGCCAAGGAGTAGGATGGAATGTGCGGCCCTATAGAGATCTCAGCCATCTTCGTGATATTCCCATTCAACAAATTAAACCTAGGAGAGTGCTTCTTGTCTACCTAATTAACCCTTCTAGGGGTGAATGGATCTTGAACGTGGATGAAGCTTGTAGGGGTAATCCGAGTGAGGCTGGTGGTGGCGGTTTCATTTCTGATCCTTCCAACCAGGTGAAGCTTTATTTTGCTCATTTGTTTGGGACCTCAACAAACATGGTGGCTGAATGTAGAGCTCTCATGGAATTTTCATCAAAAAATAAAAATGTAGAGCTCTCATGGATGGTGTCACCTTCACATGTAGACTTAACTGCTCTTCACTGCTTATTGTCTTGGATAGAAAACTTTTTTTGAAAGATAAAGTTAAAAGATTTCATCAAATAAAAAAAAAAAATTGCAGGAGGGTGTTAATATAATACCAAAGAGAAGAAGATAAACCCCTAAAATACAACTAGCATCACCTGGAACCAACATCAACAAAACCACAAAAAGAAACCATTCACACTCAGACCATACAAAACCTACACAAGATTGGGAAACCAACTCAAGACGACAAGCCACAGACATCCACAAAGCCTACAACAAACTCAAACATCGAGATAGCCCCGACCAAAAAACCTAATTAATCATCCCCTTCAAACACTTCCTCCTGCTTATCATCGTCTACATTCCAGCTCTCTCCACCTTCCCCTACTTTGACTTTCTCCATCCTCTCCTCCCTCCTCTTTTCAAACTCCTTGAAAGCTCTCCTAGCAAATGTCTCCCTGCCCCAAAATAACAGCCCAAGCCCTTTTCTGACCTGGATATCTCTATTAACGATTTCCTCAACAGGCACACTTCCTAACCTCTCAGCATTGCCATCTGGACGGACGTCCTGCATTTCCATCAAAGGTTTAGATCCCTTCCTCTATAGCCTTCTCAAGACTAATGACTTGAAGATACTAGTTGATGTATTGAACAAGATTACTAATGAACCATGGCCTCTTTGTTGTTGGTTGAGGCTCATCCACCAATTACTCCCCTTTGTTTTTTTCTCAGCTCATCACATCTAGGGTAATAGAGTGGAAGATGCCCTGGACAACATGGGTTCTGATCAAAAAGCCAAGTCAAATTTTTATGGCTTCAATGATGCTCTACATACCATTCAAGCTCTTATTCATGATGACCACATGGGTATTCCTTTTCTTCTTCTCAAATAATTTTTTCTTTTCTGAAAAAGACGGTAACTTTATTAATGAAACAGGAAATACATGAGAAGATGTACACAGAAATTACAACTCAAAGGTTAAGTATGAAGAAAGCTATCACTAACCAAGAAATCCTTGTGAGCACCAGCTTTTGCTAGGCCATCCACAATAGAGTTTAGCTCCCTAGGGATCCAGCCCAACTGTGCATTTAAGATAGAGGATATCTCTAGCTTCATCCAAAAAATGAGCTAAAGCCTGGGCCACTGCCAGGGTCAGCTAGCCACTTGATGGTATTTTCCAAATCTCCTTTTATGAGAATGTTCTGATAGCCCAGATCTCTTTCAATCCAGATTCCAGTTAGTGCTGCCATGACTTCAGCCTTTGTTCAAGAGGCTATCCCAATCGGTCCACTGAAAGCCCAATTACTTGTACTGTCTCAAATGATTTTTAGTAGTCATAAGACAACCAATTATACATTTTATGAGCTAAAACTAATTTGTATAGATTTTTCAGAGGGGGAAGGTTTTATGTCCCCACAGGCCTTATTTTATTTTGATTAATAAAATAAGATGGTGCCCCCCTCCACCGGGAGTAAAGTTTGGGGATTAAAAAAAAAATTCAAGCATGTGAAACTTTTAATCTCTTAATTTCTTCTTTTTTTTGTGATAGTAAAAGAAAATATTCATTGAAAATAAAAAGATGATTACAATCACTCAAGTGTTGAGGAAACACCGAGGCAGAAAACTACAAAAAACTTTCAGAATAATAATTTTCTAATTCAAGAACATTCCAAAAGTTAGCCCCTAGATCTAATTGACAAACATGATCAAATTCAAATAAGATGAACACCCAATCTGCAACTCTGACGGTTGCCACAATTTTTTTTTTCTTATCAATAACAACAGCTTCATTAATTTAAAAGAAAAGAAGGATTATGGATACAAGAGGGGAGATAAAATATCTTAGCTCCCCAAAAACTGAATACAATGGGAATACAAAGAGAAAAAATTAAAGACTAGCCCAAAAAACAGACTCCCTATTCACCCCTTGCTTGGCCAGCCCATCCGCAAATGAGTTGGCACTCCTCTTCACCCAACTGTATTGTATCTCAATGTCCCTACATAACCATAAGAACTGCTTCTTTTCATTGTTATAGTTCCACAATCCGCTATCCTCTTTCTTCAGCCAGCCAACCACCACCTTCGAATCACTTTCCAAGATCAAACGGCTGATATTTAATTCCTTTGCTCTACAAATTCCTTCAAGCGCAGCAAGGATCTCAGCCCTAAGAGAGTCGCCTTCTCCAATAGGGCCAGAGAACAAAGCAATAACAATCCCTTCCTCATTCCTGAAGACTCCTCTAGATTCCTTACCCTACTGCCATCAAAATTCAACTTTATAACACCCAATGGGGGGGGGGGGACCAAGAGGGACAAAGAGTCCTCTTGCACCTACCAGTGGAAGTAATCTCTTTCCAATTTCTATGTAAGTCATCCATAGGAAAGTCTGAAAACAACTCTAAAGATTTTAGTCAGTGGACAGCCCTTAGAAGGATTAGGTCTAATAATTTTTCCAGGGTTCTTGCCTTGTCTGAAAAAATACGTGAGTTTCTTTCTTCCCACAATGACCAGCACACAGCTGCCCTAATACTCCTCCACATAGTCTTCCCTCGCTTCTTAGGCCATCGGAAAAAAGAGGGAGAGAACAAACTTAGGACACACTCGGGTAGATTCCAAGAACACCCAAAGCGGGAGATAACCAAGGTTTAAAATGTCGACGTCAGTGGAAATGCCGGTCATCCAAATATAAGAAACATGTCGGAAATGTCGGAAATATCGTATAGAAATATTGTAAAAACTATAGACATGGTGGAAACATTTTAAAATATGCAAAATATAGAAAGATATTTTATGAAATGATAAAATGGGGGTGTTTTTAGGGATGAAAATGGGGTCATTTCTGCCATGCTCTCAGGCCCAATTGGAGTGGGTGACTCCCTTAGAGCTGAGATCTTTGCAGTTATGGAAGGAGTCCAAAAAGCTAAGGAGTTGAACATCAGGAAACTCTTAATTGAAGGGGATTCAGAGGTGGTGATAG
>NW_010729125.1:637396-648121 GCF_000365185.1 Nelumbo nucifera
AATTCCTACACAAGTGTGGGCAGATATATCCATGGACTTTATAACGGGGCTTCCCCTTTCCTATGGCAAGTCCATCATTCTCGTAGTGGTTGATAGATTCACCAAATACTGCCATTTTCTCCCTCTGTCCCACCCCTTTACAGCCTCCATGATGGCTGAGATTTTTACTAAGGAGGTGGCACGACTACATGGTACCCCTAACTATATTGTCTCAGACCGTGACCCTATTTTTATGAGTCATTTCTGGGCAGAACTTTTTCGACTACAAGGAGTGAAACTCTTCAAATCTACCAGCTACCACCCTCAAACAGATGAACATACTAAGGTGGTCAACCGGAGTTTGGAAACCTATCTAAGGTGCTATGCAAGGGATAGGCCACGTCAGTGGCTCAAGTGGCTTCATTGGGCAGAATAGTGGTACAATACCACGTATCATAGTGCAGCAGGAATGACTCCCTTCCGAGCTCTATTCCCATATGAGAAAGGGTCTACAGCAGTAGCAGCAGTAGCAGACCAACTCCTCCAACGAGATAGGGTGTTACAAGATCTCAAATCCCACCTCCATCGAGCCCAACAATGGATAGCAGACTCCTACAACAGAAGGCATAGGCCTGTCCAGCACCAGATTAGGGAGCAAGTCTTCCTTAAATTACAACCATACAAGCAAGTTTCAATAGCAGGCCACCGGTGGAACAAACTGAGCCCTAGGTACTTCGGCCCATTTCGGATTGTGGAACGCATTGGGTCGATGGCATACAGGCTTGACCTCCCAGCAACATCAAAATTACACCCTGTATTCCATGTATCCCTATTGAAGAAATGGCCAAAAACAGGAGCAATAACAACAACCACCCTCCCATCATTCTCGAAAGATGGCCAAGTTCAAATTGAGCCCACTCAAATAACAGATTTCAGGTGGATACGCAAAGGGAATCACATTGAACCAGAGGCATTGGTGGTATGGTCAGGTCTCCCAATTGAGGATGCAACTTAGGAACCTTACTTGGATTTACATAATAGATTCCCACATCTTGACCTTGAGGGCAAGGTCGCTTTCAAGGGAGGAGGGACTGTTGAGACACAAATAAAGGGARTACAAGTGCACAAGAAAAGGCCACGCCAACCTTAAAAGAATGTAACTAACAGCCAACCACTAGAACAAACTAGACAAGTGGACTGGACAAGTGGAGAGGCTGGKATAACAGAATTGTAACAGCAGTATATAAATAAGGAAAGGAAGTTAAGAGGGGATTATCGATTTGGGAATACAATCTCTCTCTCTCTCTCTCTTTCTCATTCAGGAGGCAGGCTCCCTCGAAAGAGTCCCTGAGTTAGGCAGTCCCTAACAATTGTAATATAAAGTATATAAGAATGAGGATTTGGGGCTAGGGGGCTTTGACAGCCTTAAGTAATGCCATTGTAACTTTTACATTTTTTTATTATTTGAATGATAAAATTTGTATTCATCAAAAAAAAAAATCATTATTAGTATATAGGTCTGTTAGTTCATTTAATTTAGAGAGTGAACAAACAGGAATTTTTCACATGACAATATGCTTTGGGGCCCAAAGGGTCCCATATGTTACTTGCCTGCATTTATTCATGAGGTACATTTCAGCTTAATCTGGCATAATCTGGGCAGAGAAGGGAAAGACATACCCATTCTTCAGCATATGTAGATGGAGGATCTCCACAGGTGCTCTGATCAGGCTCATAGTTCACCGACCTGCCATTTTCAGCATGTGCCTTTTGCATCTGATTATCCAAATCCAGCACACCACAATTCTGGAAAGGGGAATCTGATGTACCCTTGACACGACTTGCAACTTCTGAAAACTGCATTTCCATGGAAACACTAGAAGATCCAGCACATACCTCACTAGGGTTCTCAAGGCTACCATTATTGAGTAGGATCAAATCCTCACAAGTTTTACCAGATACTAGAAGATTCCTTTCCTGCAAAACATTAGAATTTCCATTGCAGACTGTTTTGAAATTTTCAGGACAAGTGCTACCAAACTGTGAACTATGATGTTCAGATGACACAAGGCAATTTTGTTGATCCAAGTTTGTTTCCAGGACAGAACTAGAGGCCACTTTATGGGGAGGCTCTGAATGAAGAGTTACTACTTCTCCATCCATTGGGCAGGATTCCATACTGGAAGCCACTAAGACCTTTAAACTTGAATTGGGAGTGGATACAGATGGAAATAATTCATTGTCTTCCTTTAAATTCCCAGATACTTCAGGATTACTGCTTGGTATTACAGTAAAGGACCTCAATGACCCATCAATTCCATCTTCATGAGCAGCCTGCAATTGATCTTCATCATTCAAAATTGAATTTAGGCAAGATCCACTATATATGAGGTCACCAGCAGTTTGATGGCCTAAATCGCTATTCTGAAGTTGTAATGTTTTCATTTGCTCATCACCATCTGCCAGCCTCCTAAGTTCCTGATGAAGAACCCGAGACTTGCTAGGCACTTTCTGGTAAATACACACCTCATTCTTCAAGCCTTTAATCCAGTCTGTCACATTTGAATTCAAATCAACATGAAGGTTAATCCCCTCTTCAGACCACACATAAAACTGGAAAGAATTAAGAGGTACTTCTGCAGAAGTCCCAGCAGAAGCAACCTTGTTCTCTGCTGAACAAGCACTGGAATTTATGTTCCTACATTGACTTGTTGGTACATTGGAAGACCCACCATCTCTAGTAGAACCTAGCAAATACTGATCAGAGATTGTTAAGCCCATGGATTTCAGGGACTCGTTCTTTTCATACTTCAAACCACTTGTATCAGACTGAGCATTGAACTGTTGGTGAGATGCAGAAACCTGAATGTCAGAAGCAGAATACCCCAACCCTCCTTCTCCAGTTCCATTACTAGAGTTATCTTTCATGGGCATGTTCAAAGCCTCACCCGATGCCTGCATTGTCCAAAAAAACATAAAAGGTCAGTTCCACATACACAGAAACAACCAACAAACAACATTACAAAACAATCTCTCCAAAGAACAAGAATTTTTCAATCATTCACAAGCTTAAAAGCTTCAAGTTATCTAAAATATTGAGAATGAGTACATGACCCAGAATTACACCTTCATAGACATTTGGACTGCAATGGAACTACACACTTCATTTTGATTAACAGTTTGAGACTGTGTACTGTCACAGCCCTTTGCCTCTTTGGAACACGAGGAAGGCCCACAGCTATCAGCATCAGAAGCATCAACACCTTGCATTCCTACAAGATCTTTTAAGACAATTAAAGAAGTTATTCAAGCAATATCCTTTCCTTCTTTTTATAAGAAATTCTAGTATCTTTTTTAACTACAAAATTTTCATTACTTAATATTAAGAAAATCTATAGATGATGCACACCTTTGTGGATTTCTCCCATAGGATTTATTTTTGGTACAGGTTCTAATTGTGAAGTAGATGATGTAGGTGCAGGAACATCCAAGGATCGACTCCAATTAGCTTTTTTCTACACATTCATTTAAAACAAAACAACATGAGGTGTTTAACACAAAACCCAGAAATAAGTGTTAAATATACCCAAATTTGGATATCATTGCCTTGCCTATGTTAGTCAGACTCAGGGAAAAAGATGGACTTTTGACATATTAAAAAGATGGTTTAGAAGATAAGTAAAAATTGAATACTGAAAAAAATAAAACAGGCCTCTTACAAGAAATATGGTATTGAGACATACAGAGTTGCATCAACATCATCTATAAATTACAGGCTGACCATCCAAATGAGTTTAGAAACTCAAAACCTTCACAACAGCCCATGCATTGGGATGCTGCTTATCAAAAAAGACCATGGGCCCGCAGCCCATATTTGCAGCCAGCATGCAAAACAGCCCATGCATTGGGCCAATTCCAGCAGTGATGGCCAGTTCAAGTAGGGGCCCATACTCTCTCAATCAAACATTTGAGACTCTTACAGATTTTTTTTAATCAAAGATTTGACTTAGCATCATATCAGTCGAAGATTGAGAAAATTTATTACTTATTGAAAAAAAAAATTATATATTTTAGATTTATTTCTTTCTTTCTTTGGTTATAAACATTGTTTTCGGATTATGAACGAATGAATTTTGATTTTTTTATCAATAACAGAATTTCATTAGATTTTTTAAAAAAATAATTTCAAGAAGAGGAGAGGTAAACTTTCTTAACTCTCCTCAAGAAAATTTACTATTACAATTGAGCCCAAAACAATTGATTTCTTCCCACCCCCTGTTTGCTAGTATATCAGCAAACTCATTAGCAGTTCATTTGAGTTTTGACCAAGCAAAATTTCACATCCATAATTCGTGTCAGCCACTTGAACCTCTTCTTTTCATTATTAAAAACTGAGAAACCCTTTTCTTCCTTTTGTAGACACTCTACTACCTGCTTTGAACCACCTTATATAATCAGCTTTCTAAGTTCATGCCCTTTCCCTTTTGTGACACCTCATAGCCCAAGATGCTTGCATACTCTAACATCTCCCCTTCTTCCATATTAACACTCACAATATAACTTTGATCAAAATTCACTTTTATGTTTGAGATTAGCTCAAAAAGTTGTATTGTCAGCTTGAGATTCTTTACCCAACTACTATTTCCTCCCTCACAAAATAATAATGTATCATCTGCAAATTGCAAATGTGTAATTGGAATTCTGTCATGACCAACCTTCCAACCCCTCACTAAATCTTATGAGTCTACCCTAGAAATTAGCTTCCTAAGGGTCTCAGCAATTAAAGTAAACAGAAAAGAAGAGAGAGGGTCTCCTTGCCTAATCCCTCTTAAAGCAAGGAAAAAAATTCACCACTGTTCCATTCACAAGCAAGGAGTAATGACAAGCCCTAATGCACCCCATTATCCACTTGCACCATCTCTCTCCAAAACCAAAGCTCCCTAATACTTACAATAGGAAAGACCAGTCCACTGTATCATAAGTTTTTTTCCAAATCCAATTTACATACAAAGTCTTTCTTTCCTCACGCACTCATTGGCAATGAGGATTTGATCAGCGATTTGCCTACCCCTTACAAAAGCATCCTGATTTGGAGAAATAATGGAGGAAAGAGTAACTCTAATCCTCAAAGATAGAACCATAGCTATAATTTTATAGAGACTGTTCACCAAGCTAATGGGTCTAAACTCACAAGGATATGTTGCAACATTTTGAATTACCCCTGCAAGTTTTATGGTTTGGTGCTGACTCCATTAGACCCATCTTTAGTTTACTGCAATTAGCTTATTTCTTGGTGATCTATTAAATTTCTGCCTTAATTCCAGGTTAGTTTTCTTTATTGTTCTACATTCCACTTCCATGGTTAGAGCATTGGTAGCAAGTAGTTCAACATGAGGGTAGGGAGAAGATACAACCCTAAGACCTAGACTCCTTCATGGGTCAGGTAGCCCAGCAGGCTTGCCTGCAGGATCGGGCTCAATCTGTAACAAGTATCAGGCCTGATAGTTGGGTTGGGCTTGAGCTCAAGCTTGGACATTCTCCATTAATAAAGAGGCAAATCCCAGCCAGCCCAGCCCATGATCAGGTCTACTAAGACTACAGAATGGATTTAGATGAGCAGATATGCCCATATATAACCCCTACCTCCTCCCTTGGCAGCAGATGCCTAATCTCCAAGGTTGAGTCAAGTGACCTACCAGGTCACAACACAATAGAGCACCCAAAATCAGTTTTCTTTTTTATTTTCTTGACCAGTAAGGCAGCAACACAGAAATTCATTCATTCATTAGGCTGTGTTTGGTTGCAATGCAAACACAAATAAGTACTCTGCATAAATACTCTCCTTCCAGTTCAAGAATGCAAAGTGTAATACTTTTTGTATTCTTCCTGTTTGTTTGAAATTGGTGCAAGACATGGGCCCCATCATTAAATGCCTTAATTTTTTTGTCAAACACACCAACTATCAAAAGAGCACAAGTTTGTATCCAAAAAATGGGTACAGTAATGTGCTCTTCTCACGATACAAAGATGTCAGAAAAAACATTTTTGACATTTTAGTCGTTACTTTTTTGTATGGCAACCAAATGCTCAGAAACGCTGAACTGGGGTATTGTATTGCAAACAAATGCAGCCTTAATAAAAAAAGAAATTACAGCCAGAAGTTGTGAAGAAACTATCTAACCCAATACAAGACAAGCCCACCCTGCTGTATCATGCAGCCTTTATTACAACTGAGCCCAGTACATATGTTGTCTATTTACTCCTTGTTTTGCTTAACCATCTGCTAAACTATTGGCAGATCTCCTAACCCACTTGATTTTAATTATCATATCTCCTTTTGTTACTGGAAACGGTAACTTCATTACTACAAAATTAAGATACAATTGACAACCCCTAATATAGGTGTTGAACCCAAGTAATCTGAATTACAAAACTGCCCAGAAGAAACTTCCCCTCACAGTCCCCCGTTTGGCTAAGGTATCAGCCAGACCATTAGCTGATCTTCTTTTCCACTTGAAGCATGCACCAATCTCCCTTGTTATATTCAGAATTTCCCATATGGACTGTCAATACATCCATGCTCCCAGCTTGCCTGATTGCAGCCAATCCATCAACAATTTAGAGTCTCCTATCTCAACTTGGTGCAACCCCAATTGTTTGACATATCTTACACCTTGAAGCAAAGCCATCACCTCGGCCCTCAATGAATCCCCCACCCTTATTGGCCCAGAAATCATAGCAACAATTCTCCCATCTCCATCTCTGAATACTCCCCCTTTACCTGAAGGCCCCGGATTACCTCTAGAGCTCCCATAAAAGTTCAACCTTATATAGACAAATATGTATAAAAGCTTCCACATCACCCCTACACCTTTCTTTAGCCACCCCACTACCAGTTTCAAAGCACCCACAATCTAAATATATAGATAAATATGTATAATATATATATATATATATGTAAATATAAATAATTAGAGTACACAAAATCAATGAACTATTACATAAAAAGGAAAAGAAAAATACGGATTCTGTTTTATCCATGAGCTCATTTTCAATTATGTAGGCAAATGCAACTTAATTGCCAAAAATACTTTATTCACAAGACAATTTACCTGAAAAAAAGAGACCAGCAACTTGACCAAATTCGAATTTGTCTTATTAGCAGAGAGACCATGTTTCTTGCACAAACCTTGAAGCTCTTTACGAGATAGGTTGTGATAGAAGTCTTTATCTTCCCAATTCCCCATTCAGTTGGTCTCAAATGTAAAATTAGTCCAAGTGTGCAAAATATATAAAGCCAAACCTGCCCAAAGAGAAACCAGATTCCATTAGATCAGAAAGTAGATTA
This sequence comes from Nelumbo nucifera, assembly GCF_000365185.1. The sequence goes on from NW_010729125.1 coordinate 644,724, forward strand.
GGGGCACCTCTAAGAATAAAATGCACTTCTGCTTCATCCCAGAGATGGACATAACATTTTGAAGTACAAAGGGATCAAAATTTCACATTGAATGGTTAAATAAGAGAGCATCACAATTCCAAATCCATCCATCCCCCCCTCCTATTCACATACCTTTCTATCATAGTTGTCAAGGCGTCGCCTAGGTGACTAGGCCCCCTTGGCTGGGCGCCTCGCCCAAACGCCTTGACTTTTAGCAACTAGGCGCCCTTCTAGGCGACTAAGCGCCCACCTAGGTGACAAAAATGATAAGGCAGGCGCCTTTTATAATATCATTTATATTGCTGTATCTTATTAATGTATGTGTTAATACATTTTATTATATACTATATATATCAATTATATTTTGTTTTAATGTTTTACTATTGAAATTTAAAAGATCAAAGGGTTTTGAGAAGAGAAAAAGAAAGAAAGAAAGAAAAGAAAAGAAAGGGGAAAGAAACAATAGAATAATAAAGTTCTTTTTTTTCTATTCTCTCTCTAATTAAATAAAAGAGAAACTCCATCCTTGTTTTCTTTTCTATTTTACTTTTCGTCTTGAATATTTATCATATAAAGTTAATAACCTTCTTTAGCTGCTAATTAATATGAATTTGCTCTATTAAATACTTATTATAGTAGTATTATTTTTGAAAATAATGAAATTAATATATGTAAAAGATTTTTATCTTTTAGATGTGATGATTTGCCACATTTTTAGAGGAAATTTAATGTTCTTAATAAAGAGAATTGCTATTTTTCAATTAACATACATGCTGAATGGTATATAAAACTAGGAAACTAGCCAAAAGTCAGTTTTTCATATTATAAAATTTTTATCGCCTAGGTGACTAGGCGCCCCAGTGTCGCCCAAAATCGCCCAGACGCCTTGAAAACTATGCTGTCTATATTTATGTTGAGGTTTATCCGGACTATATTCAAACAAGCAAATTAGATCAAAATACAACAAGTTCAGAGTTTAAATTAAAAAGAAAAAAAATCATTCCTGCTACACTCGTAGGTCCAAAGCATTATATATCATGCTTAGGATGTGGCAAAAAGATTGTAAAATACTCCTTGCATTTCACAAGAGGACACAATAATGCCTTTCTTCTCCACCATCTGAGTCATTCACTTGAACAAAATTCTTGAAGAATGAGTGGTTTATTTGTTTGGAGTGTTTGGATCAAAGTAGAGATCTGGTTTTATATGTTTTGATTCTTTAGTTTATGCTTTTTTTTATTTCTTTAAAGAGTTATAAAGGTGATTTGTGATCAGGGGTAAACTCGTTTTATTGTAATTAAAAGTTGATAATATAAATGGAATAGAAGTTGTGCATATAAACTACTAGAAAATTAGAAACTAAACAAATTTGTAACAGAGCATCAAGGCCTTGGTGGTGTCCAACTTCTTTCATGAAACTCATACAAACTTACGATCAGCAAGAAGCATGGAATTTTGAAAATGTTGGTCATTAACACTTGGATTGCCTGGTGTTGGGAGGATTCTTGGAGAGCTAACTAAAGGTCATTTGGGGGCTCAAATGGAGATATTGAAATATTTTCCAAAAATCAAGAAAACCAGAGAATTCTAGGTAGAGTTCTGCATTGGCACCTAGTCATTCCTTGATTGGTTTCAATTTTGAGAAGTTCTATTGAGCGGTAGGCTTTTTGATCCTCAGGGACAACACCTTGGCAATCAATTTATAAATACTTGTCACAAGGCTAATTGGCCTAAAATCTATTAGGCAGTAGGCTTCAGTCTTCTTTGGAACCAGAGCAATGAAATTTGAATTCATACCCGAACTGTGAAATCTAATCAATTAAATTGAGAAGGACATTTCTCCAAAGGGCAATGGACAATGCAACAAGGGACGGTCAAGCAGAAAAATCTGACAGAATCAAAAGTAACCAAGAAAATGAAAAAAAATACAATAAGAGGCCTGGTAGGAAATTTGAAAACTAAAATAGAAACAGCAATTCAAAAAATAAATAAACAACTAGATATGTTCAAGGAAAATGACTTTATGCAGAATGGAACTGGTTAGGCAGATCCTATCAGTTTATTAAAAATGAAAACGGTTATTGATGAGGGCAGATTTGGCCCTCCAGTGAAATTGCGACACGTGGCACCTCGTGACAAACAGAAGACACCCAGGCAACAACTTACCAAGTTGGTGTCCCACCCGGGCAACGGCCTGGCCGGCTTGGCGCGGCCTGTGCGACCTAGCCGACCTGGATCAGCCTGGCACATGATCCGACCTAGCCGACCTATATCAGCCCGGCACATGATCCGACCTGGCCGACCTGGCAACCCATAAGACGTGCCCACCGATAAACTCGGCATGCATACCCCACGATACGTGGAGGCCGGCCCACGTTCCGGAAGTTGGTCAACGTGCATGGCGGTTACCACCAAGGAGCTCGCCAAGGAGCTAGGCAGCTCTCCAAGGAGCTCGCCAAGGAGCTCGACAACTCTCCAAGGAGCTCGCCAAGGAGCTCGTCACCAAGTAGCCACCAGGGAGCTCGTCGCCATAGGCAGTTCGGCATATCGCAGGAAGATCTCCTACCTGACAACCGTACCTGACAAATCTAGTGGCAGCGCCCACATCTCTTGCCAGACGGCGTCGTGCCTGCCGTCTCTAAAAAGCATGGCACGCCTGACGAGTCCGTACCCTACAACAGCAGTCTGCACCTGTCACCTCAGTCCTGGCAATAATGGCTTGGGCAGTGGCGGTTACGCCTGATGTGACTGGGCACCACTATATAAGGACTCCGACCCCCAAAGCCAAGGGGGAGAGAATGGAAAAAATGGAGGTAATCCCTGCTCTCTAGCTCTCTCATTTCTCCAATATCATCTTCAAGCTCTCTACAATCAGAGTGCTAACTTAAGCGTCGGAGAGTCCCCACCGAGAAAATACCCCCGGGTCCTCTAATTCAGTTCTCGCAAGTCCCTCAGCTCCCGCTGCCTACAAAGAGGAGGAAAAGATGGAGTTCTCGCAGGTCCCTCAGCTCCCACTGCCTACAAAGGAGAGAATATCACCTCATGCAGAGGGCAGTTGGGTTGCGCTGCACCAGGGAGCTCCACCATTCTCTGAGTCACAGGCCGCCTAGGAGTAGGGAGCTCGTCACCAAGTAGCTCGTCACTAGACAGCTCACCACCAGGGAGCTCGTCACCAGGCAACTCACCACCAGGGAGATCGTCACCAAGTAGCTCGTCACCAGGTAGCTCGCCACCAGGTAGATCACCACTAGGGAGCTCGTCACCAGGCAGCTCACCACCAGGGAGCTCGTCACCAAGTAGCTCGTCACCAGGTAGCTCACCACCAGGGAGCTCGTCACCAGGCAGCTCACCACCAGGGAGCTCGTCACCAAGTAGCT
>NW_010729125.1:654632-673738 GCF_000365185.1 Nelumbo nucifera
TCATGCCATCAATCTCCTCAGAAGTCTTGGGAGACATCTTCTTGGAGAGAGTGACTCCGTGCCTGAAAGGAACATTTCCTTTCTTGGAGTTTTCCATGCTGTATCTCTTGACTATTTTGTCAATGTAAGCAGATTGGGACAATCCTATTATCCGCTTCGATCTATCTCTATAGAGTCGAAGACCTAGTATATATGAGACTTCTCCAAGATCTTTCATGGAGAATTGCTGTGAAAGCTATACTTTCACCGTAGTCAACATTCCTACATCATTCCCGATGAGTAGAATGTCATCTACATATAAAACCAAAAAGGTAACCTTATCTCCACTGTACTTTCTGTACACATAGGGTTCATCTGGATTCTACTTGAAGTCAAACGATTTGACAGCAGAGTCAAAACGAATGTTCCAACTCTTAGAAACTTGCTTAAGTTCATGAATGGATCCTATGGCCGCGGCTTGAAGTCAATCTTTCAATACAATTGTTCATTCTCTAAAAAGTAACTCCACGGTTCCTATGGTCGTGGCTGCAATAGTTGCAGTAGTTCCCAAGTAGAGCGTGACTTATCCTTCACTCAGCCTTCTGCTTACCTTAAACCCTACAATGAGTTACACGCATGAGTTGAAGCTCCAGAGTCAATACACCAGGACGCAGAAACTACCAATAAATTGGTTTATATGACACCAGAACGCAGAAGCTACCCTAGAGTCAATACAACAGGTCCAACAATTCCAACAATATCAACAGCACTATCCATACCAGTAGTTCTCGCCACTGCAGCCAAACCAGCAGTCGATTCCACCCCGACACCCAGGGTTGCGTCAAGGCCAGAACCGGAATCAGCATGGAACCAGCCAGAATGTCAACCAATCCCCCCATCGGGGTGCGGGGATCTTGCAAGTATCGATTCCTCCCAGGGGTCAGGTTTCGCCCCGTAGGGGGAAAGATGGTTAACACACTCCTCCAGTCTCGTAAGGAAATTTTAGAAACGGGTCTCGGGATAGTCAGCTCAATAGGGCCAATCCGCCTTGACACTCACAGCAGGAAAATGATGGCTTGCGAGGAGATAATAACTAGCCCGGAGTTTGAGGTGTGAACTCAAGGTGCGGCCCCTTCGTCCCTTGTGATAGCTAGTGTGAACCACACCACCAAGAGAACCTAGCAAGAAGGAACCAGGATCCACCTCGCGATAATGTCTGTGGTGATGCCAAAATACCATACTAGACCGAAATCAGCAGTACCAACGCCAAGCCGGTGAAGAAGCAGTGCGGCGATGTCGCAAGACACACCGCTCCTCGGCCAAAAATAGTCCACCAACGAAGCCAGGACAGCAATCAGAGCAAGCCAAAGAAAATGAAGAAGTGAACTCGGTGGCAACGAAGACTGCGCCTCCATTACTTTGCCGGTCACCTCCTCTGTCTCCCGAGCTCTTTGTCAAGGGGCTAATCGACGAGACCCCGTGCGGTGCTCGATGGGGTCGAGAAAATTTACAAATGCAAGCAACAACACACAAAAGGCAATAAGAAGGCACAAAAGCTAGACAAAAGGCAATTTGTACTGCATTAATCAGTGGTAAGCACAAGCACACAGTATAGTGTCGAAAGGATCTCATGCTTAACCTTTACACGCTTATGAGCTCACTCGACTACCTACCTCCCCTCAAAGAGTATGTTAATCTTTTGGGGGAGTGACAATAAGAAACATTAAAAAGGTGGAAAATCATACTACAGTATTATAATAATGCCATTGGCAATCCCCCATACAAAAGTACATGCATAGCCCCCCCATGACACACACTTGGACACTAGAGTGGCGGCCGTAGGCACGATGGATGACACTTGATGGCGCGGCAAAGAGAACACTTGTTACAGTCTCCCCCATTCAATTCAGTCTTCGTCCTCGAAGACTAGTTTTTGCTTGAGGCTCTGATCTGCTGTTGATGAAGGAAGGTTCTTCAACTGCTCCACGAATTTTATCTCTTCCAAGGCCCGGGCATGATGATGGGTGGAAGTCTTCAAGGCATTTCTGGATGGTGGGAAAACCTATGGCTAGTCCCTACGGTAAGTCTTTGTCTGGCTGCTTCAAGGTAGGATTTTGGTTGCTCTAACTTGGTGTTAGGAAGATTTGTGGCCAGGGCTAGGTCAAAATGATATTTTGGATTGTTAGGGTGTTGGTTCCCATGCATTTTTTCCCAAGGGTGACTCACAAGGATACTACTGGATCCAGCCTGAGGGATGATGTGAAGGTGGTCCCTAAATGGCTTGGGTGGCACTCGCTCTCCTCGATGGTTGTGGTAGTAGATGTGGGCAAGGTTTGACACGGCCTTAGGTCTTCTGTTGGGCTCGTCAATTGCAGGCACTTGCGGCTTTTGCTGCGAAGTCGACTTCTGCCGATGTGGTTGGTGTTGAAGCTGATGCTGATGCCGATGTTGGTGCTGACTTGGACGCTGGCATTGGAGTTGGCACTGGAAATGGAACTGCTTTGGGGGAGACTTCTTTCTGGTGACGACTTCCCAACTTGTTCCAGCGTCGATGTGAGATGCTTGACAGGGTTTCTTCCTTGTTGACGCGGCGCTGTCTTCTTGGTTGCTAGTTTCTTGGTTCAACTGCAAGGCTGAAAGCTGCTTCCCAAGTATCTGCAAGGTTGATGAGACAGGAACCATGTAAGGGGAGTGTTCGTCCAAAATAAGTAAGCTGTTGATGTGTGGCATAAGTGTTGCTTCCGCCTGCATGAGGAACTCCACTCCAAGAACAACCTGAAAATCATCCAAGGGTACCATAGATAGATTGATGGGTCCTTTCCAGGGTCCCACCTGGAGTTCTACTCCATGAGCCATGCCCTCTACTGCTTTGGCCCCGGAGTTGACAGCCTTGACCCACCCTGTCTGTTTGGTGGTGGTCAAGCTGAGTTGCTTTGCCTCCGCAAAAGAAATGAAGTTGTGGGTGGCCCCAGTGTCCACCAAGGCTTGGGTCGGCCTCCCGCCGAGGGTGATGTCTACATAATTCAGCCCCTTGTGGGCTTTGGTGGGCCGCTTGGATGTGGCCTCTTTCTTGACCATGGCGTTGATGAGCTGGAGGGCGCCCACTTTTGGCGCCTGTACAGACTTTTCCTCATCACTTTGCTCGTCATCACTGAGCTTGGCGACAAGGGCATTGATCTTCTTCTTGGTTGGGCAGTTGCGAACCAAGTGATTTTCCCCACAAAGGAAGCAAGAAATTGGGGACCCAACGGTTTTGGGATTATAATGGTGTTGAGGGCCTTGCTCTCTTTGTGGCTTCTTCCCATAGTCTTGTCTTGCTGGCTTGTTGGAGTTGTCGTACGGAGGGCGTGAGCGACTGGCTCCCCCACTCAAATTAGGGCAATGCGAGCTTTCTAGCTTGAGGGCTTCTTCATCTAACAAACTGGTCTCATTGAGTTGCTCCGCCACTGCCATTGCCGTGGCGAGGTCCTGTATGTTGCGGCGTTGGGGCTCTAGTTTGGCCCATGGCTTCAGTCCGTCCATGAAGTTGAACAGTAGATCCTTGTCGGGCATGTCCATGATCTCTAAGGTAAGGGCTGAAAACTCTTTGACATAATCGTGGAGTGAGTCCCCGTCCAGGAGTGCTTTCAACTTCTTCCGCGCCAGGTACTCCATGTTCTTTGGGTAGAATTGCCGCTTTAGTTCTCGCTTGAAATCAACCCTTGTCTTAATGGTGCACGTACCCCGTTCAATGTCTTGGCATCGCCTGCGCCACCATAACATAGCAATGTCAGCCAAATACATGATCACTATACGAATTTGCGTTTGGTCATCATCAATGCCAGCGGCACAGAAATATTGTTCCATTTGCGACAAGAGGTTGTCAAGTTCTCTAGCATCTCGGGAGCCGGCATAAGGTGTGGACTCCCGAATCTTCACATGAGTAGGGGCCAGTGTTGTGGAGGGGCTTGGAGTGCTGGCCACTAATCTCTTGAGGAGCGTCATGTCTCCTCTTAGATCATCCAATTGAGTTTGGAGGTCAGAAGGAGAGGCCATGGCTACTTTCATGGCCATCCATTCAGCTCTCATCTCATCCACCTGGTCTTGGATGTCAGATCGAGATGAGCTCCTTTCTTGTCGGGATGTTGTTCCAAGGACTTCATTGAGGGTTCTATTCAGGACGTCTTGGAACTCGTTCATAATGCCATTTAAACGGGCTTCTATCTCCACCATGGAGCTCTCAATTGTTTCCACATTCAGGTGGATTTCTTCTACTCGGTCATGCATCTCCCCAACAGTCACTTCACAGCGAAGGATGCGTGTGTCAAAGGAAGCAAGCGTGTCAACTGACTTGTCAAGCTTGCTTGTCTTGGATGTGCGACCCCTTGGGGCCTTCTCTGCAGCGGCTTCATCGCCTAGAGCCTCATCGGTCTCTCTAGCATGGGCAAGGCCATGCCTAATCTCGTCGGTGAGTTCCTTGTTGTGCTTCATTGCGCCACCACAAGTGTTGCTATGCAAGGGTCATGAGCGTTGAGGAGAAACCCGCTCTGCTACCAACCGTCACGGGGCTAATCGACGAGGCCCCGTGCAGCGCTCGATGGGGTCGAGAAAGCCTACAAATGCAAGCAACAACACACAAAAGGCAACTTGTATTGCATTAATCAGTGTAAGCACAAGCACACAGTACAGTGTCGAGGGGATCTCGTGCTTAACCTTTACACGCTTATGAGTTCACTCGACTACCTACCTCCTCTCAAAGAGTATGTTAAGCTTTTGGGGGAGTGACAATAAGAAACATTAAAAAGGTGGAAAATTATACTACAATATTACAATAATGGCAATGGAAATTCCCCATACAAAAGTACATGCTTAGCCCCCCATGACACACACTTGGACACTAGAGTGGCGACTGTAGGCACGATGGATGGCACTTGATGGCGCGACAAAGAGAACACTTGTTACATCTTGGCAACTCTGATGCCGAAAGATTTCAAGGTGCCCCCATTAAACAAGTATGATGGATCGTTTGACCCCAACGATCATGTGGATTCCTTCCAGTCTTAGATGCACCGAGATGGGGCTGACGAGTCCTGCATGTGTGTGGCCTTCTCCACTACGTTTAGGGGGGTAATCCGAACTTGGTATCGGAACCTCACGTCGGGCTCCACCAAAAGTTGGTCCCAATTTGTCGATCTGTTTACTGCACACTTCATTACTAGCAAGAAGTGCTCGAAGTCGCAAGAAATCCTTTTGAACATGGTTAAGAGGGAAGGAGAATCAATCAGAAGCTATATAAAAGCGCTTTAGTGATACTTGTTTGCAGATACCGGACCTCGATCCAGCGGTGCGACTCACTGCGACAAAGAAATGAATCACCCATAAAGAGTTCAAGTGGCACGTGGTAGCTAACAAACCGAATGATATCACCGAATTCCTCAAGTTGGCAGATCAATTCATTGGTACCGAGGAGGAGATCAATCAAAAGTTCGACGACCCACCGCTGGAAAAAAGGAAGAGAGAGATTGAAGGAATGAGCAATGGTGGGCAGAAAAGAAAGAAAAGCAAATCCCCAAGCAGGGGAAGAAGAAAGTCAAGAAGTCGTTACCCCTCGCACACCCACAATCTAGGTCAGCGCTACAAGACCCCACTTGTGGAGAGAACGAGCTATACGCCTTTGAGTGCTAAGCGATTAGAGATCTTAATGTCCATCAAGGATTCCTCCTTCGTCAAATGGCCTCCTAGGTTAAGGGGAGACCCAACAACAAGAAACCTGAATGTCTACTTCCATTTCCACCGAGATCATGGAGAATTGTAGAAATCTCCACAACGAGATAGAGGAACTTATCCGCCGTGGGTACCTAAAGAATTACATATTGCGAGAAGAGAAGGGGCAAGCAGATTAATAGGCATATTGACAGGGGTCCAGAGGAGGAATGGCCCCGAGGTCAGCAGGCAGAATGAGCAACCACCGCGACAGTTGCCAGAGGAAATACTAGTCCGTGGGGTGATTAACATGACCACCGGCAGGTCCATCATCGCCGGATGTACATTGGCAGCTAGGAGGACCTTGATCTATGAATTAGAGAATGAAGGTGAAAACCCGCCAAAGCGACATCGGCTTGAAGAACCGATCTACTTCAGTAAGGACGATGCGCATGAGATCCAATACCCTCATGATGAAGCTTTAGTGGTGAAGCTAAGGATTAACGACTTGAGGTAAAACGCATATTGGTGGCTCATTTAGCTCAGCAGACATACTCTTCAAGGAGACCTTTGACAAATTACAATTACAGCAGAGCGACCTGAAACAGGTAGATACGCCTTTGACAGGGTTCAGCGGCGAGGACGTCATACCTCTTGGTTAAATCATAGTACCCATGGAAGAGATGCCTGAGATTGATCCAAAAATTATAACTCACAAACTTAATACCGACCCTTTAGTCAGGCCAGTAAGGCAAAAGAAACGCAACCTTGCCCAGAAAACGTTAGAGGGTAGTCGATGAAGAGGTTGGGAAGCTCATTGCGGCAAACTTCATCAGGAAAGTCCATTACCCGAGCTAGGTGGCTAACCCGATTCTGGTGATAAAAGCCAATGGAAAATGGCGCATGTGTGTCGATTACACCGACCTGAAAAGAGCCTGCCTGAAAGACTGCTTCCCGCTACCCAAGATCGACCGCCTGGTGGACGCGACCTCAGGGCATGACTTGTTGAGCTTCGTGAACGCCTATTCCGGTTACAATCAGATTAGGATGGATCCCGCTGACGAAGACAAGACCGCTTTCATAACTGAGCTCAGGTTATATTGTAACAAGGGCATGCCCTTCAGATTGAAAAATGTTGTGGCAACATTTCCGATGCCTTGTAAATAAGATTTTTGAGTCATTAATCGGCAATAAAGTAGAATGTTTTGTTGATGACATGGATGATTGAAAAAATGTTTTTCAAATTTTACGAAGATATAACATGAAGTTAAATCAAATAAGTGTGTCTTCGGAGTCACTTCGGGTAAATTTGTGGGCTATATCGTCACCCGATGTGGCATCGAGGCCAACCCAAACAAAATAAAAGCGATTATAGATATGAGACCACCCCGGAAAATAAAAGAGGTCCAGAGGCTAACTGGCCAGATAGCTGCCTGGAGCCGCTTCATGTCTAAATCGACAGACCGGTGCCTACCCTTTTTTAATGCTAGCTCACTTTTGACAAGCTCAAAAAGTACTTAGGTACCGCCTCAGTTTTAACTCGACTCGAAGAAGGGAACGTGTTAAAACCATACCTCTCTGCGAGCGATGAAGTGGTCAGTTCGGTATTGATCAAAGAAGTAGATCGGGTTCAACGACCCATCTACTATGCTAGCAAAATTTTGCAGGATGCAGAAACTAGATATCCGGAGATTGAGAAACTAGCATATGCACTGATCATAGCAACCCAAAAACTTTGCTCGTACTTCTAGGCCCATATTATCGTTGTTCTCACCAACAAACCCTTGAGGCAGATTCTGCTCAAGCCCGAGGTGTCTAGAAGATTAATGAAGTGATCCATTGATCTGAGCGAATACGATATCCGGTATGAGCCTTGAACAACAGTCAAAGATCAGGTGTTGGCAGATTTTGTAGCAGAGTGCACGTTTGGCGCAGTGACCCTCGAGTTAACCGAGCTCGCCCACACAACAGGAGCATCAATTAGTGCGGCGCCAGCCCCAGTCAGAATGGAACCAACCTGGGAAGAGGAGCCCTGGATCCTCCACGTCGACAGCTTATCCAATTAGCAGGGAAGCGGTGCAGGACTAATACTGTACGACCCAAGCGAGGTGAAGTTGGAGTATGCTCTCCGGTTCAGATTCGATGCATCAAACGAGGCATAATATGAAGCACTGATCGCTGGGCTAACCTTAGCAAGGGAAATGAAAGAAAAGCACCTCATCGTATACAACGACTCACAATTAGTGGTTAACCAAGTCACTGGTGAGTATGAAGCCCGTGACCCCACTATGACAGCTTACTTGGCCAAATCTAGAGAGGTCCTATGCAGCTTCGTCTCCTGCTTTGTCATAAAAGTTCTGAGGTCTGAGAATGCTGAGGCCGATACCTTGTCACATTTAGCTAGCACGAGCAGCAACACTATGCGAGCTGTGTATATAGAGGACTCACCTCGGCCCAACATTCTCTAGGGAGAAGAAGAGGTCGCTCCCGTGTCACAAGCAGAACCGAGCTGGATCAATCCACTTGCGAGTTATCTGCTCCACGAAACCCTACCTACAGAATGCAATGAGGCTCGGAGGGTAAAGTGCTAGTCAGCCAAGTACGTCCTCATAGACGGACAACTGTATAGAAGATCCTTTACACTCCCTAACTTCCGCTGCTTGCGACCCCTAGAAGCTGAGCAAGTACTTCACGACACCCATGAAGGCTTGTGCGGTGGACACTTGGGGGGCAGAGCCCTCGCACAGAAAGTGTTAAGGCAAGGCTATTATTGGCTCACAATGAAGGCGGATGCACTCGAGTTCGTCAAAAAGTGTGACAAGTGTCAGAGGCATGCCAACATCCACCACCGACCTATTGCTGATTTGAAATACCTCACCAACCCGTAGCCCTTTGCGCAGTGGGGAATTGACATCCTTGGTCTTTTCCCACCAGCAACGGGGTAGAAGAGGTTCTTGGTTGTAGTAGTAGATTATTTTACAAAGTGGGTGGAAGCCGAACCCTTGGTTACGATCACAACTCGTAACATACTGAACTTCTTCTGGAAAAGCATAGTATGCCACTTCGCACTACCCCGAGTGCTGATATCCGATAATGGGAAGCAGTTCAAAAATGTTAAGTTTCAAAATTGATGTACCAAGATGAAAATTCAACAAAACTTTACCTAGGTGGCACACCCCAAGCAAATGGACAAGTAGAAGTAACTAACAGGACAATACTTCGTGGACTAAAGGCTCACCTAACTCGAGCCAAGGGATTATGGGTAGACGAACTGCCCAGTGTCCTTTGGGTCTACCGAATTGCTATCAAGACTGCGACGGGTGAGACCCCCTTCAACCTCACGTATGACATAGAGGCGGTGATCCCGACAGAGATCGAGGTACCCTCGCTACGATTGGAGGCCTATGATGAGGAAACAAACGACGACGAGCTCCGTACCAACCTGGACCTGGTAGAGGAGGTGCGAGACCTGGCTTACATTCGGACCGCAACCTACCAGCAGAGAGTAGCTCGGTATTATAACGCCCGGGTTAGAAAGCGACAGTTCCGTGTCGGTAACTTGTTTCTTCGGAAAGTTAGGGTACCTAAGCCCGGCGTAGGTAAGCTCGGACCAAATTGGGAAGGTCCATACTGTGTAAAGTAGGTATTCGGGGAAGGTACATACGAGCTCGAGACTTTGGAAGGGAAGCAGGTACCGCGAGCATGGGATATCGATAACCTAAGAAGGTACTACTTATGAGCCCGTGACCCCAAGGAAAAAATTGTCTAAGTCTATGGGACCACCGAACTGATCAAAAAAGACGACCGACTAGAGAGAGGACAGTGAGTCACTCCTAGAAGCCTAAGGGCTACGGTGCCGAGCTGACAAAAAGATCTCGGCAATATGATAGGTCCTAGTCACCTCTTCGGCATGGACATATAAGTCCTAGTCGCCTCTTCGGTATGGGCAGACAAGTCCTAGTCGCCTCCTCGGCATAGGCACAACGATCCCTAATTCCCCTTAGTAGCCCATGCATAGACAGGTCGGGTATATACCCTACAATGTCTATCCACCTTAGCGTACCACGACATAAGGTTAATTCCACCTGGAGTCCAGCTTGCCAGTTTGGCACTTTAGAATAACCAATCGCCTCTAAGTAGCCCGCGCATAGATAGGTCGGGTATATATGCTACAGTGTCTATCCACCTCAGCATACCACAACATAAGGTTAATTCCACTTGGAGTCTAACTTGTCAGTCTGGCACTTCAGAATAACCAATCGCCTCCAAGTAGCCCATGCATAGACAAGTCGGGTATATACCCTACAATGTCTATCCACCTTGGCGTACCACAACATAAGGTTAGTTCCACCTGGAGTCTAGCTCGCCAGTCTGGCACTTCGGAATAACCAATCGCCTCTAAGTAGCCCGTGCATAGGCAGGTCGGGTATATACCCTAAAGTGTCTATCCACCTCGGCGTACAATAACATAAGGTTAGTCCCACCTGGAGTCTAGCTCGCTAGTCTAGCATTTTGGGATAACCAACACTTAGGAAAATTTTTTACTTAGATCTTTTGCACAAGATTTTTTGAATCATTATATTTCATTAACATAAAGGTTCCGAATACATGGTTGCTATAACCAGGCTCGGAGGCCCGGGTCATACACTATATGGGGGGGGGGGTCCAAGAAAAAAGGCATGTTTAAGCATCAGATATGCCAGAATCCCCTCTAGTAGGTAGGTCGGTCTCCATGTGGTCCTCCTCTACGACATCTTGGCCTGCCTCCCCTGAAGGTCTCGCCTTGAGAAGTTCGTCATCGCTTTCTCTCTCGGAGGAGTCAGGTTCCCCGTCAGCTTCCTTCGCCATCTTAGGAGTAACGATGAACATGGAGATCGGTCCAAAGTCGAGCTTAGGAAACTTCAACCACTTGTAGAGCTTGAAGCCCGACCAATACGAGCCAGAGCCATACTCGACCTGGAAGTCGTGAAACTCAGGGGACTCGTTGAACTCCTTGATGGCGCGATATCTTTCTTGAATCCTCGCCTCCTGAATGCCGGTGTCAAAGATCTCAGTGCGCTCTTTGATCATCGCCTCAAGGTTTTCATTCTCTCAGATGAGAGCTTTCTTCTCCCCCTTGAGCTTCTTCTTTTCCTCTGTCAGCACCAGGATCAGCTCCTCCTGGCTCTGAGCTCCCCTTTCGGCTCTAAGAACTTCCCCCCGAGATAAGTCCAACTCGCGATAAAGCTTCCGAGCGTTCTCCTCGACCTCCCGAGCTCGCTTCAAGCAGATCTCTGATTGGTAGACGAGCAAGTGAATAGCGGAGTTCACTTAAAAAATCGAAAGCAAGCGTAAGTGTCATTGGCAGAAGAATAAGAAAGTAAGTGAAGGGGCAGGTTACTTACCACCATACAGTAGTAGGTTGCCCTTCCTCCGAGCTGACTTGTTGACATGCCATCCCACTCTGTGACCTCCTCAGGAAACACGACATCCTTGCTCTTAAGGAGCCCGAGCCTCGGAGTCATTATGCTCTCCTTTGTTGAAGGGGGCTGAGGCTCAGGCATCGAAGTACCTTTAGGCTCGCAAGGCGGGGTCCCCTCATCCTGATCCTTGTCCTAGTCAACAACCGGGGGTTGGGGACGGACCTCCTCCCCTGGGAACTCGATAGAGGGTGCCTCTGGAGCCGCAACCTCGGGATCTCTTTGAAGCCTTCGTCGGGACCTCTTCGAAGCTCAAGTGGCTTTTTCAAATTTAGACACATGGCATTTCCTGAGAAGTTGCTCTTAAAGCTCACAACCCACTACCACTATACAAGTAGCTTTCTCATTTTCCAGAAAGTCAGACACATGACAATTTCTGAGAAATTCCTGCTAAAGCCCACAACCCACTACCAGACTACAACCCTCCACCATTCAGACACATGGCCTTCTCATTTTTCTAGAAAGCTAGACACGTGGCGTTTTCTGATATGTTGATGCTAAAGCCCACAACCCACTACCACCATTTTCAATGAATTCATAAAAAATGCAAAAAATGCAAAAGTGGTTATTCACAACCACTTCTGCCTACATTCTATCAACCTCAGTTAATTATTAACTCTCTATGTATCATAACAAAAGAAAACTTTACATATACTAATAATTATTGAAAATTTATTTTTTAAAATTTTAATAATTATTTAAAATATTTATAAATATAAATTTAACCTTATTGATTACATAATATAAATTTAACATTATTGATTCCCCGTAATTAGTACGAGGTGATTCACTATTTAACAACAAATGTAAGAACTCTTAAGTTATTCGCAGAGAGACATTGTGGAACCCGAATCGGGATCTCTTGCCCACATTTATCGCAGCCATAAATGGAAAACATCTCATCCTCTATATAGTATTATGCAGGGGGAGATGTACCCAGTTCACCATGGATAGCCTATTATGGGTAGGCATGGGCAGAAGATCCGGAGTCGTGGAACCCACCCACCCATCTGGAGATTCTGGACTTGACTTCTAAAATCTACACTATAACCGAAATTCGGTGCTACCGCTCCATCATTTACAGTTGTCACGTCTCGACATGGTCCCCAACATTTTGGGGAAAATGCCAACCAACTCCCAACCCATCCTCCTGCCAACTCCTTTTTCCAATTCCCATTGCACCACAGCAATTTTCCAACTGTCATCGTCCGCGTTTGGCGGGAGGAGGTGTCATGGACCGGGTTATATTCGAGCGACTTGAATTGATATCAATCCGACCCATCCCAGTAACAGTGCGCCAGTGCTCATGTACTTCCAATATTAACTCCAACGTCTCTCGTATTATTTATATCCGTTATTAACGGCCATTTTTTCTGCCCCTCTCCCCATTTTAAAATTCAAAAATGGAAGAAGAAAAATGAAGCAAACCAAAGTACCAAACCACTAACAAAGCGCGTCCCAACAAGGCAATAACTAAAAAACGCGTTTGGTGTATTTGTTTTACAAAAAAAAAAACTAAAAAACGCGTTGAAATCGAAGACAGCTTTATTTATTGCTTTTAATAAAGAGAAAGAAGAAAAGCAACGAAGAAATCAAATTAGTGATCGATCCAGCCGTTGTTGTAGGACCCCAATGCCTCTTCTAAGCGCCTATTTTTTCTCCGCTCTTCTTTCTCTCAACAACAACAACTCCGACCACAAATTCTCTCTCCATGCCAACCGCTCTGTCAACGATTTTCCATCTTTACATTCTTCTTAATTCAATCCTCCTCCTTTTTTGTCCCCAAGAAACTTAGATCATTTCTCGCTCCCTCTCGGTTCTCCAATTCCCAGCGCCAAACTAGTAGCACAGAAGAACCACCCAAGCAATCATCCCTACCTACGTCGTCGTGGTCGTTAATTCAGCAAACAATGGAGACGGCAGAGCTGAAGCGGGTGTTCCAGATGTTCGACAGGAACGGGGATGGCCGGATCACAAAGAAGGAGCTCAATGACTCGCTGCAGAATCTGGGCATCTTCATCCCCGACAGCGACCTCGGCCATATGATCGAGAAGATCGACGTGAACGGAGATGGGTGCGTGGACGTTGAGGAGTTCAATACATTGTATAAGACGATAATGGACGAGCGGGACGAGGAAGAGGACATGAGGGAGGCATTCAATGTGTTTGACCAGAACGGAGATGGGTTCATCACGGTTGAGGAGTTGAGGTCGGTGCTGTCGTCGCTGGGGCTGAAGCAAGGGAGAACCGTGGAAGATTGCAAGAAGATGATAAACAAGGTGGACGTGGATGGAGATGGGATGGTGAATTACAAGGAGTTCAAACAGATGATGAGAGGAGGGGGGTTTGCTGCTTTGAGTTGATGGGATTTGTAGGGGATTCATGTATATAATTTCGGAATTAAACTCCGGGGGCCTTTGTCATCAAGATTCAAGAATTAATACGTCACATTCAATCTGTGGGTTAATTGATTTTTTGTATTTGTGTGAATTGGTAATGGTTTTGATGTTGCTTATCTATATATTTCTTCACTTTCATCTTGGTCGGATCTTGAAACCAACCGGTTATGTTTGATTCTGGTTACCTGGTTTAGACCCGATTAATTAGGTGCCATTTGGTAAGTCTTTTGTGGGTTTTTACATAAAGATTTTATAGTAGTTCAACGTTTGGTTGGAGGTGCATATTTTTGTATGAACACGAGACAAAAAAGGCGAGAAGTTTTATTTATAGTTTTTCGAAACAAGTTTGAATTGAGCTTTTAGCATCTTTGGGGGTGGAATCTTTCAAGAGATAGATCTTCCCCCAACAACACGATAAAAGACGAAAACTTAAACCGACAACCCATGCAGTTCAACCATCTGGGTCAAATAGATTGACCCATGATGTCATAACTAAAATTACTAAAATAAAAATGCTATATAATGATATGTTTATACATACATTTTATAATTCTTTGTATTTTTCATGGTTTTTAAAATTAGATCGGACCGGAAAAACTGGGATGTTTTACCCCAAAACCGTTATTTCACCAAAAACCGTTGATTTGGTCAACAAACCGCTAACTCGGGTGGTCAAACCATTCGAACTGTCCAACAATTTTGGCCGTTTTTATTTATTTTTATTTTTTTTGTCAGAAGGGGCGATACGTTTGGTTCAAATGGCCAGGCAGATCGACCCGAGAACCGAATCCCTAATAGTTTCGTTATCCGGTTCGGTTTTAAAAACCTTGGTATTTTTACAAAAATATTTTATAGATTAACCAAACCATGGGCTTTTTTTTCAAACCAAGTCGGTGGTACCGTTTTTTGGAAAACTAGTAACTGAAACTGAACTAAAGTCGATCAATTAACTAGTCAATTGGTTCGGTTAATCTCTAGTTTGGTTCGTTGGTGTTCATAGTATTATATATAATAAATATAAAATATTATATTATAAATAATAAATAATATATTATATATTATAAATGTATATATTTATAATATAATACATATATTCATTTATAATATATATAATATACATAAATATATATATATATATATATATATATATAATATAAATATATGTATACCATTAACTGAAACCAAACCGATCGGTTAGGTAAGTCAGATTTTTCAGTTCGATTCCATCGGTTAAGTTCGATTTTTCAGTATTTCTTGCTTACGCTTATCCTTAGCAGTAAGTGAGTCAGAACCAAGGTTTTAAAATCTAACCCAGAAACGGAACCGTTCTGGCCACCGGTTTCTGGGTCAACGGTTTGACTGTTAGAGTCAAACGGTTTGAGCATCTTACCCTTTAGATTGAAATATTAGGGTAAGATGCACATTATATAAGAGAAAATAAGGGTTGTTTAAAGAAAATTGTCGGCTGAACTGAAAGAGTTTAGAAGAAGAAGAGGAGGACTTGCAGGCTTGCAGCGGTGACGACGAACTACAACGGCTTTCTCAATCTCAAATCTCACTCTCTCTCACACCTTCTCACACGAGATTTCTCAGTCTCAAATATGAGATTTCTCAGTCTCAAATATGAGATTTCTCAATCTCAGAGGTTTCTCAGATTTGAGATTTCTCAATCTCAGAGATTTCTGATTTCTCAATCTCAGAGATTTCTCGGATATGAGATTTGAGCAACAAACCGTTCTCTAGGTCGAACGATTTACCAGTCAAATTGTTTGGGTCAACGGTTCGTTGACTAATTCAACGGTTTTGACCAAATACTCTGTTTGGGGTAAAATAGAACCAATCACCTAAACGGTTTCCAGTCCGAACGGTCTAACCGTCCGAATCAACGAGGGTTCGAAAACATTGGTCAGAACCATCAAGGGGGGACTCAAATAGCATAGAACCAACAAACTACACTAATGTTTTTAAGAATAATAACTCAAAGTACACTGTTAGCAAACATCATAGGGATATACCTTGAGACAGCAAGCAAAACATCCTTCCCTTCAAAAAGACGAAGGTGGTTCAGACTTTTAAATGAAGAGTTTTTGATCTCAACCACCCCAAAGAAAGAAAAATAAAAGAAAATGCAAGGGAGTATATAGACATCAAGGCTTCCCTTCAAAAGACGAAGGTGGTTCAGACTTTTAACTGAAGAGTTTTTGACCTCAACCACCCCAAAGAAAGAAAAATAAAAGAAAATGCAAGGGAGTATATAGACATCAAGGCTTTGACTATGTGCATGAACACTCAAATAATTCAAAACCCAAATCTCATAAGAGGATGGCGATGGAGAAGGGAGAACCGAGTAGAGTCAGCGTATTAATCTCTCCCAGAAGGAAAAAGATAGTATCATGGTTTTTAAAACTGGACCGGATAAAAAAAAAATCGGGACCGGTTTCATTTTCCTCAAAAACCAGACTTTCCCCCAAAATTATTGATTTTGATCCACAAACCGCTGAACTGGGCAGTTAATCATTTAAACCGTTCAAAAGATTTTAACCATATTTTTATTTTTTTGAATTTTTTTACTTTTTTATTAGAATGGGCCAAGCATTTGATTCAAATGGTCAGACTGTTTGACCCGGTAACCAGACCCCTGACTGATTCGATCAACGGATCGGTTTTAAAAACCATGAATAGCACAACAGCTGAATCTCACTATATTAATTGACAACTCAAACATGGTTTGGTAGTGCCATCGCGCACAGAGTTAACGTATCGTGGAAAATAACTGGTATGCATAAAACCGCTAGGAAATGGATACTTCTTGCTATCCTTTGCGTCTCCCCACAAAGCATGTCATAGAAAATGGACCATGGTTAGTAAATGCTAAATAGATGTGTTTGGTTCGAGGGAATACAAGTCTGAAATCGGAATTAGAATGGCCCATTCCGATTCTTGCCATTTGATTGGTCGGAATGAGAATCTCATTCCCATTCTAGGTGGAATGGGAAATGACCATTCCTGACTCCTTTCTAGAGAATGTAATTCCCATTCCCATACATTTATTTTATTTATTTTTAACATAAAACCCCTTTTCAATTCCAACCCTTTGTTCTAAAATTTGAAGACTATAATCAGGGTCCGTTTGATTCGCAGCCGGAGTCGGAGCTGTTTGGTTCAACTAGAAGCTGAAATCAAAATCAGCCAAAGTTTTCAATTCTGCCTCTGTTAAAAGAACCTCAAAAACATCCACTAATTATATATTTTCAACATATACACGCATTGAGAATTCATGTAATTAAACCGGTTCTGTCATAAGAACTTCCATCTGATGACATCTTTAAAATCAAATCATTCTCACTAACAATTATGATTTATGAATTATATCTAATAAAACATGAACAAATTCATGGTAGTTCACAGTACCTAAATATTGCACCAAACAAGAACAAAACTCACGAAAACAAAATTGCCATGCCACTTGAACGAGTGCCTGAAATGTCAAATTCAACATGAATGCAAGAACGATCAGATTCTGGGGTGTGAAGTTCTCTCCGCACAACCACATTAGACCTTCATTCAAATAGGACATGATTCAGATTTGAAAAGTACTATACTGAACTTAAAATCCAGAATTCTTAACTTCCACTAGTACCTGCATGGATGTTGAATATCATATACAGCATGACCATTTATTTGCATTACTCCAGTTATTGCCTTTTACTGGCACATCTGCAGGATCATAAAATATGACCCGGTACTCTGGAACAGCAGCAGTGTAAGGAGTGGAAACAGATGTATCATCCTCATCCCTCAGCAGCTGATCCAACTCAGGCCATACCAATTCTCGCCTATAACAACAATAGTTGAAGCCATGCCAAACATTTTAATACAACATAATGAAGAAAGTAAGGATGAAGCAGAAAAATATATCAATTCAAAAAAGCAAGAAAAATTCGTAGTACCATGTTGCAAAGTCATCTTCAATACACTGATCATCATATCCAAGACCCACAGGGACAAGTCGTTTCCCACCTATTAAAGCAAGAAAGCTTTATAAGAATTCAAGATAAGAGCTATAGATTTGACTGGGTATAATAATACAAAATTTCATATATTGTATATACTTTCTAATGTGATTTATGCATTTTGGTTAGCTTGACAAATACATACCAATATAATGATGTATGTATTAATTCATTTGTAAAAAATATTCTTCACACACATCTTGTGGTGGATCAAATTTAGATAACTTAACAAACAAATGAGTATGCTTAACTAGTCAAAATTCTACTAAAGAATAATGAGGCATATTGATAACAAGTAGTTACATTAACTCGATCTGTTCACAATTCAGAAGTTGTGTTAAGTATTTGTGCTTTAAATTAAGTGGCTATGCCTCATGAGCTTACCACAAGCATTCATCGGCATGGCAGTGTAGGAAAAAGCAATGACAAAGCCAAACATCTAATCTTGAAAACAAATTGTTAAACCAAAATCTGATTAATTGGCTGCTTGTAGTTAACAAAGTACTGAATTTATTTGATTGAATACCTAACCAACCACCCAACAGCAATAACAATAGAAAAAATACTAGGTACTACTGTTGCTGATCCTCAAATTATTAGATTACGAAATTTGGTTGCATATGCTAATATAAAATAATTAATGAAAAAAAGAGTTAACACTCCATTACACATTGGTAGTTGATAAAGGATTGAGAGATCCATCATATGAATAGTCAAGCCCTGCAGGTAGGTTGGGCGAAATTTCATAAATTTATCTCTCTTCCATATGGGAATCACATTCCTTATTTTAGAAAACTGCATTTTCAATTATCAATTTTGAACCATAAACCAGACCAGATCTAAAACCAAAAGAGTAGGAGAGGGATATACCTGATACAGAGTAGTAGTAACTCCCAATGAAGGTGTTCACGCTCAAGGAGATCTCCAAAGACTGCTCCCACTGAAGATGACACAGTGTAGATTGTAGCAGAATCAACAGGGTGGTCCTTAAGCAAGAACCTGATTCTTCACCAAGAATTTGATGGAGGGCGAGTGAGCACGACTTCAGATCAGTTTTTCTCCAAAAACTGATATCAAGAACCTTTCTTGATCGCTCCTATAGGTGGAGATCGAACTGGCTATGGTGGCAACAGTAGGAAAGGCAAGAGCAGAAAATGGCATCAGTCTAACTATATGGTGTCTTCTCTCTTGTATCAGTAATCTGATTGGTGAACTGGGGTTCGCCCTTCTCCTCTATTTATAGCTTTAAAGAGAGGTTCTCCTAATCCCATTAGAAGTTTCCTAATCCAAATCTTGTATTTGTATCTAGACTCTCTTTAAGAGATAAGTATAATCCGTTATCTTATATGCAGATAAAGATCAACCCTCCTAATCTTATTAGGAATTTCCTAATCCAAATCTTTATTTGGATCTGGACTCTTTGAATGGATAGGGATAACTCCTTATCCCATCTGTTGATCTAAATCCCAGAATTGCCCATTCTTTAATTAATCATATTAAACCAGTTTGAATTGGGCTTTAGGCCCATTAAGTCCATGTGCTCTCTTATCTTCCAAACTGCTGCTTAGTTGGGT
>NW_010729125.1:679351-693384 GCF_000365185.1 Nelumbo nucifera
TTTGGTTCGGCTCGCCGTTGATTTCAATGAAGAAGAAGAAGAAGAAGGAGGAGGAGGATAATGGTTTAGCTGTTGTCTTACCTCGCCGGAGGTTGCTTCGACTATCTGTTCGGCGATGGAAGATGGCAATGGAGTTCTCTCTGTTCGGCTCTCCCAATCTCTTCAATTGGATTGAAGATGGCGATGGAGCAGGAGCGGATCTTGGTGTCCTCTTTGGGCGTGAACACCAACTTTGGGAGATACTGCTTCTCTGGATCATGTATAATTCCTCCCTTGTCTTTTGGTTTAGATCTGGTTCGATTATGGTTCAAGTAGGATCCTTGAATATTGCATTCTAAATTTAGGGAATATGATTCCCAGTTGGAAGAAGGTAGGAAATTTTTGAAATTCGCCCACCCATTCCGCAACCTTTTTGGCGTCCATACGATGGATCCTACCATTCTTTCAAATTGATGATATTCAGCAGCAGCCCAATAGCCACCCTGGTTATACATGGTGTAATGAGCAGCTGCGCAGAAATGGCAAGCTGGTTGTTGGGGATTTCCCTGCACTTAAACAACTCCTTTTGCAGTGGATGCATAACTCACCACTTGGGGGACATTCAGGGAGAGATGCTACATTGAAAAGGATTAAATCACTTTTCTACTGGAAAGGAATGAATAGAGATGTGCAGCAGTACATAAGAGCTTGCCAAAATTGTCAAACCTGCAAATATGATGCTTTAGCTTCTCTTGGTTTCTTGCAGCCACTTCCCATACCTGCGATTGTCTGGTCCTCCATTTCAATGGATTTCATTGAAGGATTGCCTTCTTCTTTTGGGAAGGATGTTATATTAGTTGTAGTAGATCGCCTCAGTAAAGTAGCACATTTTATGGCCCTTCGACATCCTTATACTGCCTTGCAGGTAGACCTGTTCATGGGCCGGGCTCGGGCCGGGCTTTCACTTGTCATTAAGGGAAATATGCTAGGCCCGAGCCCGAACCCGGCCCGACCAATGAGCCTATAACTTGGGCCTGAGCCCGAGCCTATAACTTGGGCCTGAGCCCGAGCCTATAACTTTCCCTATTCAAATTAGAATTAAAAATTCAAATAGTTTTTTTTTCCTATTTAAATGAACAATGGGCCTACAAGATGGTTTTTTTCCCATTTCTTTTATATTTTAAAACACAGTTTTACATTCTTAAATCAAAAAAATTATTCAAATGGACATAATCACATTAATCACTTTAAGTATAATATTAGGTCGGGTCGGGCCGGGCTATTTTGACAAAACCCGAGCCCGACTCGAATTTATTGCGGGCCGGGCTTTTTGGCCCGAATTTAAGCCCGCGGGCCTATAACCACATTCAAGCCCATCCGGGGGTCGGGCCGGGCCAGGCCGGCCCGTCGGGTCGGCCCGTCAGGCCACCCGGCCCATGAACATGTCTATTTGCAGGTAGCTCAAGTCTACCTCAATGAATTATTCAAGCTTCATGGTCTTCCTGACTCTATTGTATCTGACCGTGATCCAGTTTTCCTCTCTGATTTCTGGAATGAGCTTTTCAAGTTACAAGGTGTTGATTTGCTGCGTTCTTCTGCTTATTATCTACAAACGGATGGGCAAACTGAATTTGTTAACTGTTGTCTGGAAACATACTTAAGGTGCATGTGTCATGAATATCCGGCTACATGGAGCAACTGGTTACCGCTTGCGGAATGGTGGTATAATACCACATTCCATTCCTCTGCTCAAGCTACTCCCTACGAAATTGTTTATGGGCAGCGTCCACCACTCCACTTGCCATATTTGCCCAGTGAATTGAAGAATGCTGAGGTTGATCGTAGTTTGCAACAACGAGAGGCTACACTGAAGACTCTTAAATTTCAATTGCAGAGGGCCCAAAATCGAATGCTTCAGTTGGCAAATAAAAATCACAGTGAAAGGGAGTTTCAAATTGGAGATTTAGTGTTTTTAAAGTTGCAGCCATATAGGCAAACGATAGTTGCAGGGCAGCCTTATCACAAGCTTCGGCCTAAGTACTATGGTCCCTACAAAATTCTTGACAAAATTGGGGTTGTTGCTTATAAACGTAAACTTCCTGTGGGTGCTCAAATACACAACATCTTCCATGTTTCTCAGTTGAAAATTTGTTGTGTTTCTTCTCCTGTTGCTTCTGATGTGCCTCCTTTTATGGTGGATCCTACTATTCCAAAGATACCTGAAGCTATTTTGGAAAGACAACTTATTAAACGTGGGAATGTTGCTGCTATAAAGGTGCTCGTTAAATGGCGCAATTGGCTACCCGAGGAGGCTACTTGGGAATTTTATTATGACCTTTGTCAGAAGTATCCCAATTTTGACCTTTAAAGACAAAGGTTCTTGGGGAGGGGAGATTTGATGCAGTGCAGTCACTGAGTTTGTTGAGTTGTCAGTGTTAGGGAGTTAGTTGGAGTTCGTTAATTCTGTTACATTGTTATTTCTGTTATTTTGTCAATACTTGTTCTTGGAAGTTACAAGCGGTTAGTCTGTTAATGATGTATAGGAGTCTATATAAAAGGACTGTGCACAGACGGAAGGCGCTAGACACGATCACAATTCTTTCATTACTCTCTCTATATATTTCTCTRTTATTTTCCTTGATCTCTGCAGGTTACTCGTGTGGCTTTCTTCCATAGCCATACCTGTGAAGCAGACTATGGCTCTCGATAGTTTCTACCCTGAGTTGCATCAGAAAAACCACTAATGGTAAYAGTGAAGAAGTAGATCGATCCCAAAAAAGAGTAGGAGTAGATTTGCAAAAGATAAAACCAATCAATTAGTGGAAAAAAAAGATGGAAGAATGAGGAAGAGGAGGAGAGGAAGAAGAAGATGGCGATGGAGTTTGGTTCGGCTCGCCGTTGATTTCAATGAAGAAGAAGAAGAAGAAGGAGGAGGAGGATAATGGTTTAGCTGTTGTCTTACCTCGCCGGAGGTTGGTTCGACTATCTGTTCGGCGATGGAAGATGGCAATGGAGTTCTCCCTGTTGAGTGATGGAGTTCTCTCTGTTCGGCTCTCCCAATCTCTTCAATTGGATTGAAAATGAGGAGGGCATTTTTGTCAAAAGAATAAAAAATGATATTCATATCCGGAATGGGAATCACATTACCTAAGGAGGGGTTGGGAATGGCCATTCCCCATACGGGGGATTCCCATTCTGCCTAGAATGGAAATGGGATTCCAGTTCCATCAAACCAAACATTTGGAATCAGAATTCCTGCAAACCAAACACACCCTCAATTCCTTCGACCTCTATATTAGTTACCGTCGTCACCAACCCCATCTCCAACAAGGTAATACCGCTGTGGACCAACTCCATCTCCGGTGAGGAAAGACCGTCACTGACCTGCTCTTCTTCTTCTACTGCTTGTAACGATAATAGCATCTATTCCAGATGGCAGAAGCTTGTTGTGAGATTTTGTCGCGCAAGAGGTTCACAATCTCGACAAAGAGTTCAGGTCTCAAGCTGATCAACTAGTTTGGATCAGCCACCTCAAACATTGTAGGTGTGAGGCGTATGCTTGAGATTGGTAGTTCCGACATTGCAAGACACAAGTCAAGCATTATACAAATTCACCCTCTCTGTTCACGAGACTCTTGAGGCCGGACTGCGAGATTTGAAGATGGTAAAGGAGGTTGGGTGCATCATCACTGGTTGTTGTGAACTCGAGTCCATCCTCCACTGATGTAGAGATGTCATTCTTAACTATTGACACCAAGAATTGAACTACCCCTACAGCTTACGTGCGTCTCTTGTTTCTATCGCTTTCGGACACTATCGACTTAAGCTTCCGAAAACATCTCATCTACAACTATGGCAACAACATCATTGAATATCTTGGCGATCTTGGCCTTATCGACCGGTGGCTTCGGTGTCAGGAACCGTTCAATCCCTTTGGAGGCGTTAAGGGTGCACCATGCTTGGATCAATCGTCAAGGGGTGTGGTTTGGAGTTAAATCAACATCCGACAAGAGGGGCATTCTCATTCTCTATATAAGGTTTATTTGGTTGTCGAGAAATAGTGGGATGAGAAAGGAAAAATCTATTTTCTCATTTGTGGTCATTGTGTTTTTCTGCTAAGACCCATTATGTTACAGAATCTGCTTCTAGCATTTGGCTGATGAGAAAATTTTGCAGGATGTTTGATTTTATCCTACTTGAACAAATCTATGCTTTCTCCAATAGCAAAGGGGTTTAGATCTGGCAAGCCAATAGAAAAGGGTCAGCAAATGGAGGAAATATGGGAAGAAGATGATGATAAAAACTGACCTTCGTAGAAGATGTGGATGAAAATTTTAGAGACGAACCCATGCTCCTTGTCCGCTAAGCACCTAAAACACATGGAAGGAAAAACATTTTTGATAAAAATGCAAAAAAAAGAAAAAAAGAAAAATGTGAATGATGTATGAAGTGGAATCTTGTCTCCTTGATGCTTGAGAAGACAAATACAAGATTACCCACGCCGGAGAAGACAAAGACAATCTCCTGGATCCTTGCCGTCTGAGATTTGAGATTGAAGTTGAGGGAGGAAGAGTAAGGTATTTTTCAGTGGAATAAAACACAAAATAGCATGAAAGGGGATGTGAGTACTTACCGGAGGCCGTAAACATCTTCAAAGATGAAAGATAAGGTGGTTGGAGTTTGGACTGTTGCAGAGGTGGGAGATGAAAACAGTCCAACCTCGATACAATTTTATCACACTCATCGCACAACTTTTATTTCTTACCGAGGTTACACCTATTTAGTGAGACCTCGTGTCCCTTATTTTGAGAATACTAATCTCAGCGTATCGCATCATGTCTCTCAAAACAGACATGAAAAAATATGAATATTTGACATCCAGGTCGTGTGAACCAAAATAGATCATAAAGCAATGGTAAGGATGTTGGCATGGAACGTTAAGGGAATAAGGAGCCAAATTCATAGCTGGCAAATTTTGTGTCTACTAAAGTTCCATCAACCAGATATTTTGTTTTTTATGGAAGCTCGTATAAACCCCGATAAGGGTGAAAAATTATCAGATTTAAGTTTTTTAAGTAATTTGTTGTAAACCCAATTGGGTATGCGATGGCCTATGGATATTTTGGAAAGATTATATAGATCTAAATATTTTAACTTCAAATGATAGGTTAATCCATGCTAAAATTTTTGAGCAAGTCTCGAGTACTCATTATGATATAACCTTCTTGTATGCTCCTCCCAACAGAGTAGAACAAGCAACTGTTTGGCAATGGATTAAAGATATTAGTAAACAAACACAAAATCCTTGGTATTTAATTGGTGATTATAATGCCTTTAGGTCCCAACAAGACAAGTGGGGAAGGACAACGGCCGTGAGTCAAGCAAGTAGATTCAATGAAATTATGATACAATCTAGTAACCTAATAGAGCTTGAAGCTAATGGTAATAGATACACTAAAGCTATGTTTGGTTCGAAGGAAAAGGTAAGGAAATCTATACGAGGTTTGTAAACAGGGGTGGAGTTAGAATTTTTTCTTGAGGGGGGCCAAAACCTAGAAAATATGAATAGGGGGGTCAAAAGTTAAAAAAACATGAGTAAAGGGTCAAATTATAAGTGGAATTTAAATGGTTTTATGAGAATTTTGAAGGCATAGGGGGGGCCATGGCTCCCCTCTGCCACCCCCCGGCTCCGCCCCTGTTTGTAAAGGCTTCCCTACCTTTTCCTACTTTTTCCTTCAAACCAAACACAACCTTAGAGAAAAGGAAATATTCTAGAGAAACTAGATTGGGTGTTCACAAATGACCAATGGAGAACATTGTTTTCTCATGCCCAACTAACTAGTCTACCATTCCTAAGTTCAGACTTGAGACCACTCTCTCATGCTCCTAGATACAAAAATTAAAGTAAATCGGGGCTATAAACCTTTTAGGTTTGAGCAAATGCGACTAGAATAACCAAATTTAGATAAAATAATGGAGGAAATATGGACATCCAAAGTTCCAAGATCAAGAGGCCACCGATTTTTTTTAGAAAAACAAAATTGGTAGCAGAAAAAATAAAACATAGGAACCAAAATGAATTTGGTAATATTTTTATGAAAAAAAATATTTTAAGAAATTTGGAGGAAATTCAGAGAGAGAGAGAGATTTGCAAAACGCTATCCTAAATAAGAAAGAGGTTGCACTACAAAAATAGCAAAATAAATTTCTCCAAAAAAAAGAGATGTATTGAGCTCAAGAATCAAGAATTTCATGGCTGAAAAATGGAAACAAAAACACAATTTCTACACCAAAATGTGTCCTCACACCATACAAACAATACTTGCAGCACTGCATTGTGAAACATTTGAGTTCGGATCTTTTGCCCATGTCTACCCATATAACATCGCTGTCACACATATGAGTCTGGTCTCAATGCGAGACCGGATCTTTTCCTTACACATGGGCGCCTCAGATCGATCTCATTCACACATCCTACCATGCATTGGGAACATCTTCCGTACTTATAAGTTATTATTCATGAGAGATGTTTCCAATGCACGACGGATGTGCCTATGAGGTGCCCATGTGTGAGGAGCAGATCCGGTCTTTTCAAATGCATGGTTATAAGTGTTGTGACTTGTGAGGACTAAATCCGGCCATGGGACACCATGTCATGAGATGTGCGGATGCATATATGATACTCGCTGCCAAACTAGGATCCACCATATATGATACGTTGGAGATTAGATTTGATCCTCAAGGCTTATAGCAGCTGTTCATTGGTAATATATCTCCATTAAGGGGCATTCTTTTTTGGATTTTGAGAGGGGGATTAAGAATCTCGTGTTTTTTTTTTTATATTTATGTGGGGATTAAGGAAAGTTTATTTTCTTGGGTACCCATCTTGTAGGTGGATAAATAACTTTCCCACCTAAGGGGAAGGTTGTCAATACTTGAATGTGACAAAAATGCTCATTTTAATAATATTAAGGGTAATTGCATTTACCCGAATAAGTAATTTATCAAAAAGCCAATGAAGCGTTAATAAAACCATAAGTACGCAGATATTCTCATTGCACAGCTACAATAGAGTGTGTGAGGAGAGGACGGTGTGAGCACGGTTATGTTAGGATCAAATCCGAATTCATACGTTGAAACCGAGTTGGGACGGTTCTTGTTGGTAGGAGATCCTAATTCACATAATCGCACCAGACAAAGAAGGGAGAAAAGATTCGAAAGGTTAAGGCACCTGCTTCTAACCAGTATCTCTCTTTACTTTCAAATATGTTCGATAAATAAGCCGGACTTTGTTTTCGCTTCACGAAGAACAATGGCAAGTTGCAGATCGGTTTTCTTCATTTTCGTACTTTTTTGCATATCAATTCTCTCCGAGACGAACTCTGACCCCCTCCAAATCCATGAAAGGATTGAAGAAAGAAAACCCAATTCGAGGGCTGTCGTAAATTTGAAAGGTGGCCCTGATTCTGTAATCTGGGTGGTTCAGCTCTCTGATCTTCATTTCAGTGTTTTTCATCCGGATAGAGCTCTTGATTTTAAGAGGCTTGTTGCTCCAGCTCTTGCTATGATAAACCCAGCTCTGGTTCTGATCACTGGTGATCTAACAGGTATTCCTTTTGTCTTTCTTCTCATTTCCCTTTTTGTCTTTCTAGATTTCACATCCCTTTTTTATTTAGGATTGTTTGTTTTATTTCAATGTCGAAAAGCCATGGATTCTCTGTTTCTTTTTTTCCTTGCAAAGAATTTATTGACTCATGTCTGGCTAAGATATAACCAACGCAGAAGTGGTTTCAGTAGGAAAATTGTTGTTGGTTCACAATTTCAAAGAACTAACTCAGCTATTTATGTTTGGAAGTCATGTAGAATACGAATAATTTCAAAATATAAAATGAAATCATATCGAATACCAATAAAAACTGGAAATTCGTTAAATTTTAAGTTTGTTAATACTCTTGCAATGTGACATTCTTAATCTTTTTGCTTGGAAATACCATCTTGGGTAGTCATATTTTACTTTCACCAGATTGATTGCAATGTTCAAGCTGAATCAATCCTTCCACATCCGGTCAATTGATGCAGATAAATTCTCTAAGGTTTTCTAGATATTTTATTTTTGGCTTACTGACTGTTGGGCAAGTTGCAGAAATGAATTTTAAACCAATCTCAGGACAGAAAGAATCTTTCACCCAAATTTGTGTGTCAAAATGGGTTTGCTAACAACAATAATAACAAGTAAACAATTCAGCCAAGTAACAGAAAAACAGATAACAATCACCACACAATAGCACATCAGAATTTTTACGTGGAAAACCCCAAAATCGTGGAAAAACCACGAGACCTATGGTCCGTAAAAGACTTCCACTAATTCAGAAATTAATGGGTACAATAGTCTTCTCTAGTTGCAACTAGAGGCTTACAAACATCAATGAAATAATCATTGGCTCACAAGAACAACATTAACATCACCAAATGCAAGGTGGATACAACACAAATATAAGTTTAGATCTCACCAAGTTGCTATAAATCTGAACTGAGAAGTAGAGAAAAGGAAGGAGAATCACCAAATCCGAACTAGAGTGGGATTCTTAACTCCAACACTTAATATCATCAAGAACGGGCTTGAAAGGCACCTCCGAACTTGATCTTGAATGAAACAAGAGCCAGTTTTTTTTTTTTCTTTTTCTTCACAAAACTCAAAGAACCAAAAAAACCTTTTTTTTTTCTTTCTTTGGTTCTGTGCTTTTTTTTTCTTCTTCTTTGTTCTTCTCTGTTCAGTGGTTACGAATTTGACGCCACTTAAAAACAAAACCGAAATGTGGTAACCTTTTTACCACTATTCGGCTCCCTTTTTTTAGGGAGCAAATAAAGGTGGGGTGGGCCCCTCCATATCGGCTGGACCCACACCCAACAATTCTCCCCCTCCAGCTCATATGGGGGGTTTCACCAAGCCCGCAACTTCTTTGCAGAATTTAAATTTGTCCTTAGGCAAGGACTTTGTTAACATGTCTGCACCATTCTCATCAGTATGAATCTTCTCAATGTTCAACAACTTCATATCCAACACATCTCGAATCCAGTGGTACTTTACATCAATATGTTTGGATCTTGAGTGGAAAGTTGGATTTTTAGAGAGATGGATAACACTTTGACTGTCACAATAGAGAGCATATATTTCTTGCTTCATGCCCAATTTTTGTAAGAACTTCTTCAACCATAGGATCTCCTTACAGGCTTCTGTAGCTGCAATGTATTCAGCCTTTGTAGTAGACAATGCAACACACTTTTGAAGTTTGGATTGCCATGAAATTGCTCCCCCTGCAAAAGTCATTAAATATCCCGAAGTGGACTTTCGGGAATCAACATCACCAGCCATGTCTACATCAATATACCCATCCAATATGACTTTACCATTCCCGAGGCATAAGCATATCTGAGAAGTACCTCTGAGATACTTGAATATCCATTTTACTGCTGTCCAATGTTCTTTGCCAGGGTTAGAGAGAAATCGACTAACTATACCAACAACATGAGGAATATTTGGCCTCGTGCACACCATAGCATACATTAAACTGCCAACTGCCGAAGCATAAGACACTTTCTTCATTTCAACTTCGTCTTTCTCACTTGTAGGACATTGTTTAGTGTTGAGCTTGAAATGACTTGCAAGTGGAGTAGTCACTGGTTTTGCATTGCTCATGTTGAACCTCTCAAGAAACTTCTCAATATATTTTTCTTGAGATAACCATAACTTCCCATTCTGTCTATCTCGAGAGATCTTCATACCAAGAATCTGTCTAGCTGGTCTGAAGTCCTTCATTGCAAAAGACTTGCTAAGCTCATTTTTCAACCTGTCAATACTGTTAGAATCATGTCCAACTATCAACATAAAGCAAGAGAATAATGAAATCACCATCAGAAAATTTCTTTACAAATACACAATGATCTGAAGTGGTCCTAGTGTACTCATGATTAACCATGAAGGAGTCAAATTTGTTGTACCACTGTCTTGGTGCTTGTTTCAACCCATACAAGCTTTTCTTTAATCTGCACACCAAATGTTCTTTTCCTTTTTCTTTGAATCCCTCTGGTTGCTCCATATAGATATCTTCTTCCAAATCACCATGAAGGAAGGCAGTCTTCACATCAAGCTGTTCAACTTCCAAATTTAAACTTGCAACTAGTCCAAGCACAATTCGAATAGAAGACATTTTCACCACAGGAGAGAATATTTCTTCAAAGTCGATACCCTTTTATGACTGAAACCCTTCACAACCAACCTTGCCTTGTATTTTAGTTGTGAGCCACTCTCATCAGATTTCAATTTATAAACCCATTTGTTTTTGAGTGCCCTTTTCTCCTTTGGTAATTTCACCAAATCATAGGTGTGATTCTCATGCAAGGATTTTAATTCCTCTTGCATTGCTTTCAGCCACTCATCTTTCTTGTCATGTGACATAGCCTCTTGATAAGTCTCTGTCTCTCCCCCATCTGTCAGCATCACATATTCATGTGGAGGATACCTAGTGGAAGGTCTTCTCTCTCTAGTTGATCTTCGAAGCTGAACCTGTGGTGAAGGAACTGGAGATACATGTTCATTCTGTACTTCCTCTGTATTTTCATTTATAGGAGTTTCATTACTAACTGTATCATCCTGTTCATTTGGTACAGCTCCCCCGTGATCACCATCAACTGTAGGTGGGAAAACTGGATCCAAGTTAATTAGAACATCAACAGAGAATTTTGGCTTCTCAATTTTCTCTATATCTTCAATTGTTTAATCCTCAAGAAATACAACATCTCTACTTCTGATCACTTTCTTGTCCACTGGATCCCATAACCTGTACCCAAACTCTTCGTGCCCATAGTCTAAGAAGATGCATTGTTTAGCTTTGTCATCAAGCTTGGATCTTTCATTTCTAGGAATATGAACAAATGCCCTGCAACCAAACACTTTCAAATGACTGTATGATATGGCTTTCCCTATCCAAACTCTTTCAGGAGTATCTCCATTCAACGGAACTGAAGGAGAAAGGTTGATGAGGTCAATTGCAATTCTCATAGCATCACCCCAAAAGGATTTGGGTAACTTAGCATGAGAGAGCATGCATCTGATTCTGTCAATAATTGTTCTGTTCATTCTCTCTGCTACTCCATTGTGTTGAGGAGTCTTAGGAATACTTTTCTCAAGTCTGATACTATGGATCCTATAATATTCTTCAAAAGGACCTCTATATTCACCACCATTATCAGCTCGGATGCATTTCAACTTATTCCCTGTTTCTCTCTTAACCTTGGCATGAAAATACTTGAAAATATCCAACACCTAACCCTTAGATTTCAAGGCAAATGCCCACACTTTTCTGGAGTGGTCGTCAATAAATGTTACAAAATATAATGCACCACCAAAAGATCTATCTTTCATGTAACAAACATCAGTGTGAACTAAATCTAAAACATGAGGCTTTCTAGATGCAGGAAATTTATGAAATTCAACTCTACTCTGTTTGCCAGCTAAGCAATGTACACATGTTTCAAGAGGCATACCTTTCACATCAGGAAGAAGATTTTATCTGGAAAGTATCTGAATCCCTTTTTCACTCAAATGTCCAAGCCTCCGGTGCCAAAGCTCAATGGATGAATCATGAACTGCATTCACCTCTCCTTTGCTCAACCTTGCTTGCATCACATAAAGGGTATTGTGCTTCTTTCCCTTTGCCACAATGAGTGAGCCCCGACTGAGCTTCCATTTTCCATCACTGAAGGTATTTGCATAACCTTCATCATCTAACCTGCCAGTGGAAATCAGATTTAGGCGGATATCAGGAACATGTCTAACATTCTTCAAAATTAATTTGCAACCAGTATTGCTATCTAGACAAATGTCTCCCATGCCAACAATCTTGGATGTACCAGCATTCCCCATACAAACATGTCCACAATCACCTGTAGTGTAAGTTGTAAAAAATTCACCATGGGGAGTAACATGAAAAGAAGCACTCAAATCTATGACCCAATCACTGTCTGGGCATGCAAAGTTGACATAATTATCATCACAAACAATAACATCACCCTCGGCTGCAACAGCTATAGTATCTTTTTCTTCTTTCTTGCCTTCACCTTTCCCTTTGGCTTGTTCTCTTTTCTAGACTCTACATTCATTTTTGTAATGTCCTAGTTTATTACAGTGATGACAAATGATATTTTTCTTGGACCTGGACCTTCCTTAGGATTTATCATATTTGTTACGGGGACCTCTGCTCTTACTTCTTCCCTGTCTTTCTTTCTTTTCTGTTACAAGAGCTTGAGATTCTGAGTAAGTTCCTTGTTTTTTCCTCCTGGACTCTTCATTCAACAAAGCATCTTTGACTGTGTCAATGGTTACTATACCATTAGGAGTTGAATTACTGACTAAAACCACCGAGGTTTCCCAACTGTCAGGCAAGGAACTAAGTAACAGCAAGACCTGCACTTCATCATCCAAATTCAATTTCATAGTAGTCAATTGATTTATCAAATCTTGAAAATCACTCAAATGTTCAGACATATTAGTCTCATCTTTATATCTCAAGTGTGCTAGTTTTCTAATCAAGACAGCCTTGTTTAAACATGTTTTCCTTTCATACATAGACTCTAATTTTTTCCATAAAACATCAGCCCTAGTTTCTTGTGCAACATGGTGAAAAATACTGTGGTCGATCCACTGTCGGATTTGGCCTACAGTTTTCCTTTACTTCATCACCTCTTATGGGTAGGTACAAATCTTTGCAATAAAGAATGCCCTCCATTCTGGGTTTCCAAATGGCATAATTCGATGAAGTCAATTTTATCATAACACCCGGGGATTCCTCCATTTGTATCAACACAAACAATTAATTTCAGCCAACCTGGCTCTGATACCACTGTTGGGCAAGTTATACTATAGTTGCAGAAATGAATGTAAAACCAATCCCAGGACAGCAAGAACATTTCACCCAAATTTGTGTGTCAAAATGGGTTTGCCAATAACAATAATAACAAGTAAACAATTCAGCCAAGTAACAGAAAAACAGATAACAATCACCACACAATAGCACACCAGAATTTTTTACATGGAAAACCCCAAAATCGGGGAAAAACCACGGGACCTATGGTCCGTAAAAGTCTTCCACTAATTCAGAAATTAATGGGTATAATAGTCTTCTCTAGTTGCAACTAGAGGCTTACAAACATCAATGAAATAATCATTGGCTCACAAGAACAGCATTAACATCACCAAATGCAAGGTGGATACAACACAAACATAAGTTTAGATCTCACCAAGTTGCTGTAAATCTGAACCGAGAAGTAGAGAAAAGGAAGAAGAATCACCAAATCTGAACTGGAGTGGGATTGTTAACTTTAGCACTTAATATCATCAAGAACAGGCTTGAAAGGCACCTCCGAACTTGATCTTGAATGGAACAAGAGCCAGTTTTTTTTTTTTTTCTTCACAAAACTCAAAGAACCAGAAAAACCTTTTTTTTTCTTTCTTTGGTTCTGTGTACTCATCCTATAGTGGACTTTCTCCTTCCTACTGTGTTTTTCTTTCCTCTCTTGACTC
The DNA here is from genome assembly GCF_000365185.1 of Nelumbo nucifera. The sequence continues at coordinate 692,910 of NW_010729125.1, forward strand.
AGTGTCTATACCTAAGGGTGTTAGTGAGGCTCTCTCCAAACTTGAGTGGAAGACAGTTATGCAGGAAGAGATGGCAACTTTGATTAAGAATCAGACATGGGACATTGTGGATCTACTAGAAGGCAATGAGACAGTTGGATGCAGATGGTTTACACAGTAAAATATAAGGCAGATGGAAGCATAGAAAGGTGCAAGGCAAGACTTGTTGCAAAAGGGTACACAAAGACCTATGGCATTGATTACTTAGAGACCTTTGCACTAGTTGCAAAGATGACCTCTGTTCGGATACTTCTTTCTCTTGCTGCCTCATACTCTTGGCCCTTGTTTCAACTTGATGTGAAGAATGTTTTCCTAAATGGGGATCTGCAAGAGGAAGTGTATATGGATCTTCCTGCTGGTTTTTACAGTGATGTTGAAAAGGGAAATGTATGCAGGCTTAAGAAGTCACTTTATGGCTTGAAACAATCTCTCAAAG
>NW_010729125.1:694565-735347 GCF_000365185.1 Nelumbo nucifera
TTATTTAGTTAGGAAGTTGTTGGGCTTTAGGCCCATTAGTTTATGTTTTTAAGTTGTGGCTGTTCAGCTACATTAGTAGCCACCCTACTAAGGGCATCCTTGTAATATCTCATCCTTTAAGTTAAGTATAAATATAATGAGGGGTTGGCGGCTAGGGTTAATGTAAGAATCCTGGTTGACTTCCTACTCTTTTCTCCTTCTCTTTTCTTATCTCCTGCTGAAATCTTCATCTTCCTCCTCTTTCCCTTCACAAGAAATTCGACTAAATCTGCAATCAGTTATTTCTACTATTTACATTTTCTGTGTTAAAATTTTTCTTTAACTCATTTTATCACGAACCTCTGAATCTTAAAGTTTACAAGGCAACTTCAAAATGTATTCTTTTGTCTATAACCTTAGTTTCTTAGCTTTATTTAATGATTTGCAACAAGATAATAATTTTAAAAAAGGTGTGCTTGTGCTTCTTTTATCATTTCATAAAATATCTTTCAATATTTTGCATATTCTAAAATGTTTCCACCATGTCTATAATTTTTACAATATTTCCAACATGTTTCTTATATTTGGATGGCCGACATTTCCACTGACATCGACATTTTAAACCTCCTTGATTTCTTAGGCACTGAAGTTATGAATGTTTAATTCATTCTTGGATTTATGATCCTCCAATTATAAAACTCATTGAAAACCCTCAATATATCAAGTTGATAAAAAAACCCTCAATAAATCAAGCTTCAAAATCTCCCAACAATCTTGATTGAAGGCCATTGTAAAACCATTAGGACTAGGGGCTTTCTTTTGACCTATCCATAGAACTGCCTCTTTGATCTCCTCCAACTCAAGCCTCTTCTCCAATAAATCACTTGAACCCATTTAGCACAAACAAAAATAATACCCTCCAAATTCCACCTTCCAGCCAAGGGCCTTTTGTAGATAGATTTGAAATGGTTCACAAAGGTGCTTGCAATATCCTCTTGCTCAATGATAGTCCTACTATCCACTTCTAGGGAGGAAATATAATTCTTTCTCCTTTGACCATTTGCAACACTATGGAAAAATCTGGTATTCCCATCCCCCTCCTTAATCCATTTAAATCTTTATTTCTGCCTCCAGCTCATTTCCTTCCTAAATCACTTCCAATTCTTTTTTAAATCTCCACTTCTCCCCCCTTGGGACTCTCATTTAATTGACCTTGCTTGTCCAACTTATCAATTTCTTCAATTTGATTACTCAAATTCTCCTATTTTCCCTTGAATCTTTCAAAATGAGTAATATTCCATTCCTTAATTTTTTCTTCAAATCTTTGTAATTTTTTATAAAATCTCACTCCTCATTTTACCTGAACCCACTCCTCACCCCACCATTTCTTTACCTTTTTGCAAGAACCTTGGATGAGTAAGCCACATATTCTCAAATTTAAATGGAAAGAGACCTGGGATCCCCACCTTACCATCTTGGAAAACACAAATGGGCCAGTGATTTGAAGTAAGCTAGGAAGGGACCTTCCTGACAATCTATTCCAATGCTAATGTTACCAATCTAATGTTACCAGGAATTTGTCCAATTTAGAGTAGATGGGATTATCTTGGAGGTTGGACCAGGTATATATTGTCTGTCCCCATGATACCCGGAACTTGACTCAATCCAATACAAGCTTTTGCACAGACTGGACTTGGATTTTTGGGATTTGGATTGGATGGGTTTGAAACTTTGGGCCCGACCTTAACTCAACTAGGCTTAGGTTGAGGCCTCGAGCAGCCCAAGCCTAACCTGAGTAAAGTTCAACCCAACATAAATTTTCTTGACCTTTTATTATATATTTATCCCATGTGCTGTTAGGAATGTTATTAGGACTGTTACTGGGCCGTTAGTGGGCCTGTTTTATGTGTTTTCTCTGTTAAGTTGTAAGCAGGGGTATTCTTGTAAGATCCCCTTTTTATTTGAACACCCTAATATATAGGTCAAGTGGGGTGCCGCCCCCATTACTTTTTGGCAATCCCTTCTCTCTTCTCTGCTCTCTTCTTCTCTTTTCTTTCTTCTTTTCTATTCTACATTGTATCAAAGCAGGTCTGACTGTAAGAGGAGCTCAAGTACATCTTCTTTTCTGTCCTTTCTCTCTTGGGTTGCTCTAGAAAAGACTGGCTACTCAAATCTGAGAAGGACCTGATTTGGTAAGGGTTTTCTATTCTATTTTTTCCTTTTTTGGTCGCGACCAAGAGGGTGATTGTTTGGGAGTTTCACTTGTGTCCTGTGATGGATTGCTGAGTGTTTAGAGAGGTTTCTCTTAGTGTTCTGTATGGTTGTGCTCTGTGATCCAGTCAGCTGTGGTATAAGCCTTGTGTTTTGGATCTCTAGTGTCTAGGCCTATGTTGTTTATTGTGCTGGTTTGTTTGTGGTGGAAGTGCCTCCTTTTTCGTGCAAGATTCTAAACTGTTGCAGTTTTTTCTGTGAAGTTAGGCTGTAGGGTTCTTCTTCACTGTTTGTTTTGATTTGGTAGTGCTTGGAGGTTTCCTACACTACTATTCATTTCTTGTGGAAGGTGCTCAGTGTAGAATTTTTGATTGCTTGAAGTGAACTGTTAATCTGAGAAAGAAAAAAGAAAAAAAAAAAGACCTGGTCACTCTCTTGTTGGTGCTGTTATTTATTTGTTTGGTTCAAAGTATTTGTGGAATTGTTGTTTGCTGCACTTGAACAATGTCAATTGATGATTTGGCCATGTCTGAAGTCACTGGAGGTCAGAATATGGTCAGCCTAGGGGCCAAAAACTGGGGTTTCTCTGTTGTTATTACACTCCTTGATGGACTGAATCATTTGGAGTGGTCTAAAAGTGTTAAGTTGTATGTTGTGTCTATACGAAAGCTTGGATATTTGTCCGGTGACATTCCTCAACCCAAAGAGGCTGGTGCAGCCCATGATAAGTGGGTTCAAGAGAATTATTTGATCATGTCTTGGCTTGTTACTTCTACTCATCAATTCTGAGAAAGAACTTTATGTGGGCTGAAACCACGAAGGAGATTTGGGACCAGGCTAAGGCTACTTTCTCCGAGTAGAGGCACAATGGTTGTATTTATCAACTATGGGTTGAGTCCTCCAATTGTAAACAAGGGGGGAAAAGTCTGTCAAGTTACTATTCATCTTTTACCTCCATGTTGGGGAAACTTGGTCGTTATCAAAGTGTTGACTGGAAGAATGAATCAGATGCAAGAGTACAAAAGGCTTGTGAATCAGCAGCGAGTTTTTGCCTTCTCAGCAGGTCTTAATCCTAGTTATGAGTCCATTCGGGTTCAACTGTTCAGATTTTAGGGAACAAGGAACTCCCATCACTTCAACAAGTGTACTCGTTCAATCTGAGGAGAGTAGGAGGATATCCATGAATCCTCTACAGGGGGTGCAACAAGTAGCTCTCTTTGCCAAGGGAGGTAATGTGGATAAGAAACGTGGTACAAGGATGAAGAAGACTGAGGAAGTTGATAAAAAAATTAAGATGTACTTACTGTGGTAGACCCAGACACACTAAAGAGACATGTTGGGATCTTGTTAGGAAGCTAGAGAATTTTCAGTCCTTCCAGAAGAAGCAACTACAATATTCTCAAAAGAATTCTAGCTTGGCTAATGTTGTTTCTAGTTGTTCATCTCAAGAGGGTGTCTCTACGGGTCCTAACTCTAAGGAGGGATCACTGGATACCTTACGTGATCAGCTGGAAGAATATGATAGGACTCTCTGTCAACTTGAGGAGACTTAATCACTCTTTCTACCTCATATGTGTCCACTTCAGGTAACCAGGCCTTTACATTTCATGTGTCTACTTCATCCTCCAACCCTTGGATCATTGATTTTGGGGCAACCAACCATATGATTGGTAAACCTAATTTGTCTTTATCATATTGTTTACTTTCTGGTAGAGACAAAGTTGGGCTAGCTGATGGTTTACACACCACCATTGCTGGCCAAGGTGCAATGCCCTTACAAAATGGGGTTCTTCTTCATTCAGTTTATCATGTTCCCAAATTTCCTACCAATCTTTTGTCTATTAGTTGCATTACCAAATCCTTGAATTGCAATGTAACTTTTTTTTTTTTTTGTGTTTTCTAGGATTTGACTTTTGGGAGAACGATTGGTAAGGGTTGTCTGGTTGATGGTGTCTACATTCTAGATGATGTTGCAGCTCTAGAGTCGAGTAATATAACAAGTTTTGTGAGTCTGTCTGAGAGTCCTTGTAATGATGCCCAAATTTTGCTGTGGCATTACCATTTGGATCATTTGTCTTTTCCGTCTCTAAGAGTCTTGTTTCCAACTTTATTTAAGTCAATGTCTGAGTCTTCACTTTAGTGTCCAACTTGTCCTTTAAGCAAACATTGTAGAACAAGTTTTCCTCCAAGAAATAAAATTGTTGAATTTCCTTTTCAAATTGTTCACTCTAATGTGTGGGCCCCAACTACTTTTGTTGCTGAAGGAGGTTATAGATACTTCATTAGTTTCATTGATGACTTCTCAAGATACACTTGGATTTATTTACTTCGTTCATGAGATGAAGTTCTAAAAGTAATTCAAGATTTTCAGAAAACGGTATTCACTTGGTTTCATGTGGAAGTGCAAAAGTTTCATTCAGATAATGCTCGAAAATACTTCAAAGATAACCAGAATAAGGTTTTTTCCTGGTATGGTACTATTCATTTGAGTACTTGTCCCAGGACCCTACAACAAAATGGTATTACTGAAAGAAAGAATGGGCATCTCCTTGAAGTGGCCCAAAGTTTGATGTTGCATATGCATGTTCCTAAGAGGTTCTGGGCCGATAATGTGTTGACAGCTGCATTTCTTATCAATCATATGCCTACTCGTGTACTCAAGTTCAAGCCCCACACCAACTCTTGTTTCCTAAGTCCCCATTATTTTCTATCCTTGTCTGTACCTTTGGATGTTGGTGTTTTGTCCAAGATCTGTCTCCATCTTGTGGTAAGCTTGATCCACGTTCTATTACTTGTATTTTTTTGGGTACCCCACCTCTCAAAAGGTATATAAGTGTTATGATCCTTCTTTCCATCTTCCCTGCTTCTCCTTAGGGGGAGAATAGTACTTTGGAGGAAAAGCGAATTCTGGTTCCCCACTTCCACACCTGAGCCTTCGGTTCCCCTCGTTGCTTCATATCATTCTTGTTCGCTTATTCATGCTCCTGATTATTGTGTTTATTCCCGCTCTAGATCTCATTCTCATCCTTTGGGTCAGCATACGTCAACAGATAAGAGGAACTTAAGACTACTCTCCTTGTATCAGAGGATTCTCAGGAGGCAAACCTGAAAGGTAGTGCATTTCCTTTTGAACTTGGTAATGTTTCTTCTTGTGATCCTACTTGTGATCTTGATCACCCTATAGCTGTTCGAAAAGGTGCCCATTGATGCACTACTAAGCATCCCATTAGTCATTTTACCACTTGTAGCAACTTATTCCCTTCTTATCGTTCTTTTCTATTTGCCATCTCTAATGTATCTGCTCCTAAGTCTGTTGTAGAGGCCCTGAATTCTCCTGAGTGGAAAAATGCAATGCTGGAGGAACTTGATGCTCTTCATAAGAATTGCAAATGGGATTTGGTAGACCTTCTTAAGGGTAAAAAACCCGTGGGATGTAAGTGGGTGTTTACTGTGAAACATCATGTTGATGGCTCCATAGAAAGGTATTAGACAAGGTTGGTGGCAAGGGTTTTTTCTCAGACATATGGGGTTGACTATAATAGAAACGTTTGCTTTGGTTGCCAAAATGAACTCCATTTGTGTCCTCATTTCCCTTGATACAATGTTTGATTGGGGATTGCACCAGTTAGATGTCAAAAATGCATTCCTGTATGGTGACCTTGAGGAGGAGGTTTATATGGTTCAACCTCCAAGTGTTGCTTTAAAGGAAAGAAAATGCAAGTTTTGCCGCCTCAAGAAGTTGTTGTATGATCTGAAGCAATCTCCAAGGGCTTGGTTTGGCAGATTTAATAATGCAGTCAAGCAGGTTGGTTTTAGATAGTGTCAAAGTGATCATACTCTCTTTGTTAAGAAGGGAATTGGGTGGCCATTCTTATAGTTTATGTGGATGACATTGTCATTACGGGGAATTGGGAGTCAGAGATACAAAAGTTTCTTAGGATCTTAGTTTGATATCAAAGATCTAGGCCCTTTAAAGTACTTCCTTGGAATTGAAGTTGTGAGATCAGACAAAGGCATCTTTATTTCTCAGAGGAAATATATTGTAGATCTTCTACAGGATACTAGTAAGTTTGGAGTCAAGTTTGCAAATACACCAATTGATAGAAATCATAAGCTTGGTGAAGAAGGCGGGGAGCCTCTCTCCGATGCAAGGCAGTTCTAGAGGCTTATCGGGAGATTGTTGTACTTATCCATGACTAGAATTGACATTGCTTATGCTGTTGGGGTGTTGAGCTAGTATATGCATGCCCTTGGGACTACTCATCTTGCTGCTGTAGAGCATGTTTTGAAATACTTAAAAAGGTTTCTTGGTAAAGGTGTCCTCTTTTCCAAGCGTAGCCACTTGAAGGTAGAAGTCTTCACAGATGCAGATTGGGCTGGCTCAGTTGATGATAGGAGATCTACTACAGGTTACTGCACCTTTATTGGAGGAAATTTGGTAACCTGGAAAAGCAAGAAACAAGGTGGTTGCTCGGTCTAGTGCAGAAGTAGAATATAGGGTCATGGCACATGGAGTTGTAAAAATTTTGTGGTTAACGAATATGTTAAAGGAGTTGGGAGTTCAAGTTCACAGCCCAATATCATTGTATTTTGACAACAAGACAGCAATCAATATTGCCCACAATCCTGTAATGCATGAAAGAACAAAACATATCGAAGTTGACAAACATTTCTTTTGTGAGAAACTTGAATCTAGGGAAGTCTGCATTCCTTGTGTAAATTCTATGGATCAGTTGGGTGACATTTTCACCAAAGGTGTTTCAGGTACCTGACATATGGATATCTATTCCAAGTTGGGAATGATAGATATATACAGCCCAACTTGAGGGGGAGTGTTGTTAGGAATGTTATTAGGACTGTTACTGGGCCGTTAGTAGGCTGTTAGTGGGCCCATTTTATGAGTTTCCTATGTTAAGTTGTAATCAGGGGTATTCTTGTAATATCCCTTTTTTATTTGAACACCCTAATATATAAGTCAAGTGGGGCACCACCCCCATTACTTTTTGGCAATCCCTTCTCTCTTCTCTGCTCTCTTATTCTCTTCTCTTTCTTCTTTCTATTCTAGACTATGTATACATGTATATTATGTATAATGTTATACATAAAACTATTTTGTATACTTGAATGTTTTTACTATTATGTTTAACCTGGGCCTACACATGCACAAGCATGTAGAATAATATATTATCTTTGCTATGTATAATATACTTTTTCTAGAGTATATTTTCAATATTGGACTGTAAAATCCAAATGAAGTCCAAATGAAAATGTAGAAATGCAAAACATGAGTAGGATAGCTTTCAAACTTGACCAGTCTTCCCAGGTCTCACCAAACCTGCTTGAGCCCAAGTCCAACCTGAGTTATATGTCAGGTTTAGCTTGCGTTGGGCCTGGATTGGTAAACTCAGGCATTGACTTCAGGTCATGGCAGGCCTTAGTCCGAGGTCTTGATCTTAAGGTGAGGCCTAGGTTAGCCTTGAACCCAACCCAACCAGCCTAAGTTGCACCCTTACTTTGGATTGATCTACATCTCAAATTCTAATAGAAAAGAGCTAGAAAAACATTTTGAACCTATATTAGGAGGGCGAATAGAACTAAGAACCCATAGCTTTCTAAATGATATGGGGAATAAAGGAAGGCCTATAGTTTGCAAAACTTGAGGGCCTTATTAAGGTATGGCATGGACTATCTTTTGGCCCTGTAGGTACTTTAAATCTTGAAAGACCTTTATGACTCCTTGTTCTTGTGAGTATGTATTGGTGTGTGCTCACACTCACATGTTATTATTTGTACACATCTCTATCTGTGCACATGTACCTCTCTGAACTTATAATCTAATGTTAATGTGCATGTGTTCTTTCCTCTTTTTGATGTTTCTCTGGCCAGATGGGAAGAGCAAAGATTTGTTAATAATGAAACAAGATGAAAATGAGTGGATTGAATATCAAAAAGTAATGGAAGATGTTATTGGAAGGAGTGGACTTGACAAGAATATATTCTATGATCTTAGAGGAAACCATGATAATTTCGGTGTACCGAAGGTCGGTGGTTCATTTGATTTCTTTTCTAAGTATAGCATCAATGGAAGATTAAGAAGATATGGAAATGTGCATAGTGTGACTATAAAGGTGAGTGGTCCTCTCTAATAGTTTTAATTAGATATTACTTTATATTTGCATATCCTAATATCAGGTTTTTTTATTATCTTCTTTTACTCTTTGATGATCTTTATTAATAAGCTTCAAACAAAGTTTAACAACCCAATAGGATAATGGAAGATGAAAGATTTGTAACTTAATCCTATCAAGTGAATGTTGTAGTTGCATGGTTTGCGAAAATTCTGAAGACTTTTCTGGAGTACTAGACATGGCCTTGATAAGGCTTAGATGAAAAATCAATATTGTTCTGATTACTTGTTTTTCTAAAGTTCACTTCAATAACACAGTCTCAAAGTATTGAAAAAAAAAGAGAAACAATATCATAAATATTAAAGAAAGAGAAGGAAATCTAGAATAATACCTAGAGTCCTTTAAAGTGCTAGAAAAGGAAAGGAAACACTATGCATTTGTTATCTTGTACCTTAAAGATCAGTGGAAGGCTGAAGCCAAACAACTGGTCTAAAGGTTAATTGAGGCTGAAGGGGATTCAAAAGTAACCATTTCATGGGCAAACACCAGAAGACATATCCCTTGGATCCATGGTTTAAAGTATTGTTACGATATGCCCCGTATCGTATCTTTTGAAAAAGATACTCTCCGAAACGCCTGTTTGCAGGTGTTTCGGAACCCTAACTTTTTTTAATAAAAAAACCTGTTTTTAGCTTCCCAAAACCAAAATTTGAAAAAAAAAAGAGTTTTGGGCATTTCTAAGTACCGAAACGGTACTGCCGATATGTGTATCGTATCAATACTTTGAACCTTGTTTGAGACATGTGATGAGGGAAGTGGCTGAGATTGTGAAAGACATAGGGGCTGAGTTTAAGTGGGTCAGAAGGCGTGCAAATGGGTTTGCTGACTCACTGGCTAAACAGGGTGTAAAAAGACAGCCGCTGTTTTGGGCTGGTTTGTAATGGGGTTTTTGAGCATAACTGCTTAAGGAATAAATTTCCTATGATCGTGCTGTATGAATTACCTTTTTAATCCATTAATACAAAAAAAATTTTCTGATAAAAAAATCTTTTACCTTAAAAGAAATCTGCAGTTGGTACTTGATCAGTCGAACTACCACCATGGAGAATCTTCTTCCAATATTTGGAGAGTTGGAAATTGTTTATTGGTATCAATATCATTATAAGTTTTGGACCTTGGAGGTAAAGATGCAGAGGAAGGAGTAACCCATGGTGCAATTGGAATTGTAGTCCTTAATACGACAACTGAATGGAGGCATCCTTAAAATATGTAATAATACAGATTAAGGTTTGACCAATAAAATAGAACAGGCAAAATGTGAGTTTAGGAGCTAGAACAGAAAATGAGATCCTTTGACTTGGTGACTCCCATGTCTTATAGCCAGGAGAATTCTTTATGCAATTCTGGTTATTCTCTCCCTCCCTATCCTCTCCCCCCAAAGCTAAGATTTAAACCCTTCTTTTTCTGCAAAGTATCTCCAATAGGTGATGAAATGAGAGAAAGTAGACTGTTCAATTCTGGGGACTGGGAGACTATTCAATTCTCTTCTCCCAAAAACCTATTTCTTGATTAAGTCAATAAATCTTTGTCGTTTTATACTTATTTGTACCAGAGCAATTCTTCCTTTCTTCTCTCTTGAACCTATTCTAGGATCAGCAGAGTAAATCCATGTTAGGGTCTTAAATAAAACTATGTTAGGCTAGTCCCTAACATGGGCTTGTTTTGGCTTGCCTCACTCTATACAAAGCAGCTTGTAGGACTAGAGTAATGCAATTGGAAAGAAATAAAGAGATTTAAAGTTTAACATGCTTGCATTGTTGAGTGCTTGAAAATGTATTATATATTATGTTTAAAGCCCTGGTTTAAAATGTCCCTTATTTCCCTAATATTTCCATGGCATATTTCCATTTCCGTGGGTAGCAACATGAAAATTTACTGGAATCGACATATTCCCCAATGAACGCTACCGACACTATGTGAAGTACAAGAGAGAGTTTCCATGACATACATATTCCCCAATGAACACTACCAGCACTATGTGAAGGGTAAGAGATAGTATTGTAACATAAGTTGGTGACAATATTGTAGATATGTGGAGTAACAATGTTATTGCATGCCTAACTTAAATGGTTACAACTTTGAGTTAGCCCAATATTCACTTCAAGCATGAAGTTAAATATTAGTTTTTGTTTGTGATAGATTATTTGGTTGAAATATTACAACCATTTACATCTTCTATGAGTTTAAATTTTGTTTTTACTCATTCTATCATGAAGCTTTGAATCTTAAGGTTTATAAGACAACTTCAGAACGTATTCTTTAGTCTATAACCTTAGTTTCTTTGCTTTGTTTAGTGATTTGGAACAAGATAATAATTTAAAAAGGTGTGTGCATATGACTCTTTTAACATTTATTTCATAAAATATCATTCTATATTTTGCATGTTTTACAATGTTTCCACTTTCCACCATGTCTATGATTTTTAAAATATTTCCATACGACATTTCTGACATGTTTCTTATATTTGGACGACCAACATTTCCACTGGCACTGACATTTTAAACCTTGATTAAGGCATATGATGAACTCTTTCATAAATTAGGCACTAAAGAAGAAGAAAATGGAGTTTGTAAACCAGCAAAGATCATGGAAAGAGAAGGTAGAGATTTAAACCATCTTAGCTGTATCAAAGAGGAAGAATAAAGAGTCTTGGTAAAAGATAAGAAAATCAAGGAAAGATGGGAAAATTATTTTGAAAATTTATTAAATGAAGAACATTTAGAGGGTGCTCATGAAGGAGAGACTAATAACTCTAATAGTATTAAAAATAACACGTATGAAGTGTTGTGGGACTTAACAGTATGGGCTTTGGCCCATTTATGTTATAATATTCTCTATTCTGTTGGTTTATATTGTTATTAAGTGTTAATGGGCCTGGGCCTTCTTAGTTACATCTCTATTTACTAATGGGGGTAAAGTTGGCATCTCATGTAATTATTGTTGCCTTATATAAATATCATTTTAATGGGCTGGTTAGAGAGTGCCGCCTTCAGATTCTTGAAGAGCAATAACCTACTCTTGTTCTGCTCACCTACTCTTTTATTCACCTCCTTTCTCTTCATATTTTTTTTCCTTTTTCTTTTATTGTTGGAGCAACAAGAAAGAACTCTACTGCTGGTCTTGGTCAGCTGAATCTGTTTCTAGGGTTCTTTCCTTGGAAAAATCTCAAAGGAGGCCCGAAATAGTTGCTGCTATGCCTAGGTAGGGCACGGAGCTGTAGAGTAGTCATATGGATTACTAGAGAGACCTAGTTAACAGGCCTAACCGCTGGACTACAAGTAGTATCAGTCCAGGAGATTTGTGTGTGCTCTAGCCCAGGTTATATTTGGAGTTCAAGCAAAGGGAGGTACCGTTTGACCTATTCCACTAATTAAATAACAGTTTGGGTGAATTCAAGATGCCTTCTAGCATAAGTGAAGTCTCATCTGGAGGTTCTAGGATTGTGGATAATGTTATTCATCTTGGAAATCCTATTGTACATATTACTAATGTGAAACTAGATGAATACAATTATAGGGAATGGGTCATTTTAGCAAGATGGTCCATAGTAAGTCATGGATTACAAGGCTATATTGATGGGAAAATTAAGGAGTCCAAGGAAGATGATCCAGGTTATAGGATTTGGTGTAGGGTAAATGCAACTGTGGTGTCATGGTTGCTAACTTTATGACTCCCAAAATTGCAAAGATTATTCAGCACTATACAACAACCCATAAGATTTGGGAAAAGCTGTACAACACTTATGGTCAAAAGAAGAATATAACAAGGATTTATAGGCTAAATCAAGACATCTCTAGTTTGACTCAAGGGGACAAGAATGTTGCAACTTATTTTGCTACACTAGAAGGCTTATGGGAAGAGCTTGATCATCATTTATCCCTTGAGTGGGACAACACCAAAGACAAAGAAAGGAATGACAAGAAAATTGATGGACATCTATGCTCAGCTTGAGGGGGAGCGTTGTGGGACTTAACAGTATGGGCTTCAACCCATTTATGTTATAACATTCTCTATTCTGTTGGGCTGTACTGTTATTAAGTGTTAATCAGCTTGGGCCTTCTTTTTTTTACGTCTCTACTCACTAATGGGGGTAAAGTTGTCATCTCATGTAATTATTATTGCCCTACTATAAGTATCATTTTAATGGGCTGGTTAGAGAGTGCCGCCCTATTTTTTTCAACTCTCCTCCTCCTCCTCCTCCTCCTCCTCCTTTCTATGTTTTCTCTTTTCTTCAAGAATCTGAATGCAAACATGAAGAAAGCACTAAATAATATGAAAAGGGGGAAATTATTAGGACATGATGGTATCTCAATAGAAGTATGGGGGAGGTAGGATTGTTATGGTTAACTAAACTATTTAATAAGATAACAGAAGAGAAGACTCTTAATGAATGGAGAAAGAGAACTATGGTGCCTATATCTAAAAACAAAAGCAATATGCAAAGTTGTAATTATTGTCATGGGATTAAACTCATGAGCTACACTATGAAACTCTGGGAGAGAATAATCGAGCAAAAGTTATGAACTTATGACATGAAAAAAATATATCAGAGAACCAATTTGGGTTTATTCTAAGGAGGTCAACCATGGAAGCAATCTTTCTTTTCAGATGATTGATAGAAAAACTTAGAGAGAAGAGAGATCTTCATATGGTGTTCATTGATCTAAAGAAAGCATATGATAGAATCCCTAAAGAGATACTATGGTGGGTTTTGGAAAAGAAAGGAGTTCCAAATAGGTATGTGAACCTAATCAAAGATATGCATGAAGGGGCAATAACCAATATCAAAACACCTATTAGAGAGACATTAGATTTTATGGTTATGAGTTATGATGGGTCTTTACCAAGGCTCAACACTTGGTTCCTATTTATTTGTACTAATCATATTTGAATTGACTAAACATATTCATCAGAAAGTCCCATGGTACTTGTTGTTTGCTGATGACAGTATTAATTGATGAAACTAATGAAGGATTAAATGCAAAATGTGCCGATAAAAAAAATAAAATGCAAAATTAAGTTTATATACAAATATCTTAGGAACAAGAGGTTTTAAAATAAGTAGGACCAAAAGAGAATAATAATAATACACTTAGGAGATTGAGGAGGATGTCACTCATAGAGTTAGAGTAGGATGGGAAAAATGAAGGTGCGTCTGGAATCTTATTTGATGGTGAGTACCACTCAGGTTAAAAGGAAAATTCTATAAAATGGTTGTAAGACCAGAAATTCTGTCTGAAGCAAAGTGTTGGGCAATCAATAAATGACATGTCTAAAAAATAACCATGGCAGAAATGTGTATGCTGAGAAGGATGAGTGGAAAATTAGAAAAGGATAGGGTCAGAAATGAAATCTTTCGAAGGAACCTAGGAGTATCTCCAATAGGTGATAAATGAGAGAAGTGATCTGTTGCAAGTTGAAGGGGATAAAAGGACTAGGGGCAGACCAAAAAGGACATGGATTGAAAAGTAGTAACGAATTATTTAAGCACTCATAATTTAACAATGGATATCATACTGAAAAAATGGAATGGTAAAGCAGGATTCATGATAGGAATTGATCAACACCCTTGAAGACTTATTCTAGAAAGAAGAAGGCCTTACAACAGGTCCTGATATGGCATAGTGATGGTACGTGGGATTTGGACTGAATTAAACACCAGGGTATTTTTGCCATTTTATAATTTTTCTGTAGGGTCCAATAATAGGGTTTGATTGTCTAGCTATAGTTTGTTTATATTTAAAATTTCAGTCATTGCATAAGTAGGATTACAGTTATTGAGTCTTCTTTGAATTGAAATAGGATATGACAGCTTAGTTTGAGTCCTACTAGGATTATTGAGTCTAACAGTTTGACTCCTAAGACTATTATGAGTTTAACAGTTTGACTCCTAGGATTATTATGAGTTTAGAGTATATAAATATGTATGGATGCTTTACACAAAGGCAATGAAGTTTATTTAGTTTTCTTCAGCTTATGCTAGCTATGGTGAATGATTCCCATCCTCTAGAGTGATTCTAGGCACCCTGTGAGTGATTCTAGGTATTTTCTCTTTTCTTTCTCTCCAATTTTCTCTCTTATTCTTTCAAGAAGCCATTACAGATATCAACAGCCATAAAACTCTGATCAAGAAGACCATTCAACATTCTCTAAGGACTAGAACTGAGCTGGTCCTACATCAGTTGATATCAGAGCCAAGGTTATAGGCTGTTATCATCATGGCTACACGTAGTGGCAAGTAGTACAAGGGTCGTCTGACTGATACACAAAGAACTTCAAGAAGCTAAAGAAGAACAAATCCAACAAGAAGCACCCCTAATCAATGAAAGGGATGGAGGACGAAACAACGGAGCTGTCCATGAAGATGATAATGGTGAAGATGAAGGATTTGTTAATCTTAGAGGACGACAAGGAGCTGCAAACTGCAAAAGGGTACCACCTACACAAGCTAATCGAGCCCGAAATACCCATCAAGAGATTGATCAAGAAGCATCGCTCACAAATCTATTTGATGAGATGATGGAACAAACTGAACATGGTGGTTATGTAGATGGTATAACCAAGAAGGTAAAGGTGGATGCTTCTGATTTCAATGGAGATTTAGATCTTCAATCTTTTTCAGATTGGCTGGTTGCACTAGAGGAATATTTTGACTGGTATGACATGACTGATGATCGGAGGATCAGATTTGCACGTATGAAGCTTGGTGGTCATGCTAAAGTATGGTGGAGAAGCATGGAGCGATAACTGGAGAATAGAGGTGATGGTCCTATTTCTACATGGTTAGAATTGAAGAAACATTTGAGGGATGAGTACCTCCCAATGGATTTCCAAGATGAGTTATATGAGGAATTGACTAACCTCAAGCAAAGTACGTTATCTGTAGTTGAATACAAGCATAAATTTGATGAATTATCTATTAGATGTAATGCTACTGAAAGTAAGAGGCAAAAGTTAGCTCGATTCAAGAATGGACTAAAGTCTGAAATAAAAAAAGAGATGGTAACTGCTTGAGTCTTTGATTTAGAGAATGCCTACCAAGTTGCTGTCAGAATTGAGAAGAGTTTAAAGCAAACAAATACAAGGTAATTGGTATCATAAGCAGGGGAGTATGCAACTCATAAGCAAGCTGATGGGGGAAAGACTTCTAGGCCGGCATATTCTAATGCCAGCTCTAATAAGCCTAGTGGGTCTAGACCTTATCAAGGGGCTGACTATAAGAGTAAATCAGTTTCTAGTGGTGTTAACTCAGAAAAAACAGCCTGATACTAGTTGCTTTAGATGTGAAGGAAAGGGCTATATGGCTTACCAATGCCCTACCAAAAGCCTTAATATCATTTATGAAGAAGGCGTTGAAGCAGTAGGTGACTTAGGTGATGACTTAGCTGAAGAAGAGGATTATTCCTTCACTGATGATGATTCTTTAGATGAAGACAACAACTATATTGGTGTAGTTTGGTGTATTTTTGCATCCCCAAAGGAAGAAATCAAGGAAGATTGGCTTTGTACAGCAATATTTCAAATCATGGTAAAGAGTGGAGACAAGTATTGTAAGCTTATCATAGATGGTGGCAGTAGTATGAATGTGATTTTTGAAGGCACTGTGGATTGGCTAAAGTTGACACCACATCTACAATCGTATAAGATTGCTTGGGTTGTTAAAACAACAATTCTGATAACTAAATGAGCCCTTGTTACTATTTCTTATGATAGTTCTTCTGATTCTATTTGGTGTGACATTATTGCTATGAATGTTACACAAATATTGCTTGGAAAGCCTTAATTGTATGATGGGGGTATTTACCATTGTGGAAAGGGAGAACACCTATCACTTCCTGTTTAATGGGAAGCAAGTTATCATGAAGCCAATGTCACCAGAAGTTATTAAAAGGCATGCCAAGCCACCTCAAAAGGAGACTACAACCCAAGGGCCCATTGCTGAATCTCAGAAAAACCGTTGCATTTGCTCTCCAAAAAAAGAGTTTGAAGTAGAAAGCAAGGAGACAAGAGTTGTATATGTTGTAATTTTAATATCCAAGGGGGTAAAGCAACCAGGTGTTGTTCCACCTACTGAAATGCCTAAATAAGTGGTCCAAGTGTTGGATGAGTTTTCAGATTTGGCACCAGAAGATCTACCTAATGAGTTACCTCCCATGAGAGACATTCAACATGCTATTGACTTGCAGCCAGGGTCACAATTGTCCAACTTACCAACTTATCATATGAATCCTATAGAGCAGGCTGAACTTAAACAACAAATTGATGACCTCCTAAAGAAAGGTTTTATTAGAGAAAGCCTTAGTCCATGTGCTGTTCCAACTCTTCTCGCTCCAAAGGAAGATGGTTTTTGGCATATGTGCATTGATAGTAGAGCAATCAACAAGATTACTATCAAGTATAGGTTCCCAATTCCTAGGCTTGATGACATGCTTGATATGATGACTGGAGCGACCATTTTTTCTAAGATCAATATGAGTGGCTATCATCAAATACGGATTAGGCTTGGTGATGAGTGGAAGACAACATTTAAGACAAAAGATGGCTTATATGAGTGGTTAGTTATGTCATTTGGACTAACCAATGCCCCTAGTACTTTCATGAGGATGATGACCCAAGTACTTCGATCCTTCATTGATTGTTTCCTAGTTGTTTATTTTGATGATATCCTTATATATAGCCATAGTCCAGAAGAGCATATTGATCATCTACATCAAGTGATGATAGTTTTACGCCAAGAGAAACTCTACATCAACTTAAAGAAATATTCTTTCATGTCACCCAAAGTTATATTTTTGGGGTTTGTTGTTTCTGCTGAAGGCATTAGTGTTGATCCTGAGAAAGTAAAGTCTATCTTAGAATGGCCCCTCCCCACCAATCTTTAAGAGAGTAGAAACTTCCACGGCCTAGCAACATTTTATAGAAGATTTATTAAGGGGTTCAGCACTATCATGGCTCCAATTACTGATTCAATGAAAGGAGGTGAATTTAATTGGACTAAGGCAGCAACAAATGCATTTGAGACTATCAAGAAGAAAATGTCAAAGGCACCTATTTTACAACTTCCAAACTTCTCTAAAGTCTTTGAAGTGGCATGTGATGCATTCGGTGTAGGAATTGGACGGGTTCTCATGCAAGAAGGCCATCCCATTGCATTTCATAGTGAGAAACTAAATGAAGCCAAGCAGAAATATTCAACTTACAACAAGGAGTTATATGCAGTAGTGCAAGTTCTACGACATTGGCAACACTACTTAATATCCAAGGAGCTTGTTCTCTATTCAGATCATGAAGCTTTAAAGCACTTGAATTCCCAAAAGAAACTAAACTATAGGCACGGGAAGTGGGTTCCATTCCTACAAGAATACACCTTCGTTCTTAAGCACCAAGCTGGAAATGAGAATATAGTGGCAGATGCGCTAAGTCGAATGGCTTATATACTTCATTCCATGAATGTCCAAGTCAAAGCAAGACTATGCTGATTGTAAGGATTTCAACATCATCTATACTGATTTACAAGCTGGGAAGCAGGATGAGTATCCTTCCTTTTCACTACATAATGGTTATTTGTTTTATGAAACCCGCTTATGTCTACCAAATACCTCTTTACGGGACTGTTATTTGGGAGTTACATGCTAGAGGTGTAGCAAGTCATTTTGGTAGAGATAAGACCATTGCTATGGTGGAAGATAGGTTTTATTGGCCTAATTTGAAGAATGATGTTGCTCGTATAATAAAGCAATGTAGGACATGCCAACTTGCCAAAGGACGAAAGCATAATACTGGGCTATATACACCCCTACCTATTCCTCATGAACCATGGCAAGATCTATCCATGGATTTTGTCCTTGGATTACCCAAGATTGCTAGGGGTCATGATACAATCTATGTTGTGGTGGATCGTTTCTCCAAGATGGCTCATTTCTTACCTTGCAACAAAACACATATTGCTACTATATTTTTCAAAGAAGTTGTTCGACTTCATGGAATACCTTCTACTATTGTTTCAGATTATGAGTTATTTTTGGAAGACACTTTGGAAACTACTCAATACTCAGCTGAAATTCTCTACATCGTTTCACCCCCAAACAAATGGTTAGACTGAGGTAGCTGAGTTTGCTTATAGCAGCTAGTTGGTGATCTTTTACGGTCTCTAGTTGGTGATTATACTTCTAGATGGGATCTAGTGCTTCCAATAGCTGAGTTTGCTTATAGCAGCTCAGTAAATAGATCCACAGGAAGAAGTCCATTTGAAGTGGTGATTGGTATTCAGCCTAAGTGGCCAATTGACTTAGTTACTTTACCACTAGATACACATGCTAGCATTGGGGCAAAAACATTTTATAGGCACATAAGAGAGGTACATGATGATTTTAGGAGAAAAATTGCATTGAGTAATGATTTATATAAGACTAGAGCTGATATTCATCGATGATTGGCAAATTATCAAGAGGGAGACATGGTTATGGTACGTATACACCAGAGCATCTTCCTAAAGGTGTGTACAAGATGCTCCACTCAAAGAGTGCTAGTCCTTACAAAATCATCAAGAAGATAAGTTCTAATGCCTATGATCTAGAGTTGCCAGATGACATGGGAATTAGTCCTATCTTCATTGTTGAGGATTTGACTCCTTACCATGGACATGTGGGTTCTTTTTAGACTCCTATATCTAAATTGCCAACTATTGCAGCTCCAAATGACATTCCAGGAGATGTTTTAGGTGAGGAAATAATATCTACTGCTACAAGAGGGTATCAGAAATTCCTTGTCAAATGGAAAGGCAGGCCTATGTCTGAGAGTTCTTGGATCACTGCTGAGGACTTTCGTCGTCTTAACCTAGATCTTTATGAAAGGTATTGGGATCGAGTTCTTTCGAGTTGGGGAGAGATGATAGGAATTGATGAGCACCCTTGAAGACTTGTTCTAGAAAGAAGAAGGCCTTACAACAGGTCCTGATATGGCATAGTGATGGTACTTGGGATTTGGACTGAATTAAACGCCAAGGGTATTTTTTCCATTTTATAATTTTATGTAGGGTCCAATAATAGGGTTTGATTGTCTAGCTATTATTTGTTTATATTTAAAATTTCAGAGTCATTGCTTAAGTAGGATTAGAATTATTGAGTCTTCTTTGAATTGAAATAGGATATAACAGCTTAGTTTGAGTCCTACTAGGATTATTGAGTCTAACAGTTTGACTCCTAGGATTTTTATGAGTTTAGAGTCTATAAATATGTATGGACGTTTTACACAAAAGCAATGAAGTTTATTAAGTTTTCTTCAGCTTATGCTAGCTATGGTGAGTGATTCCCATGCCCTAGAATGATGCTAGGCACTCTGTGAATGATTCCAAGTATTTTCTCTTTTATTTCTCTCCCTATTTGCTCTCTTATTCCTTCAAGAAGCCATTACAGCTATCAACAGCCATAAAACTCTGATCAAGACCATTCAACATTCTCCAAGGACTAGAACTGAGCTGGTCCTACATCAATTCATGTGGCCAACTCCATTTAGTTGGGATAAAGCTTCTATGATGATGATTGATTAAGACTTTATCACACCCTAACATCCTGAAAATATTTCATCCTTATTGTTTATCATTCTTTCCACTGTGTTATTGATTTACTTCTTTTTAAATGTTGTCTAGTACTCAATATCTGATTTTCCTCAATTGTTATTTTTTAAGAACAACTCTGAGTTGGCCTTCATCAAATCAGATAAATTCTAAAAAAATTCTGTATGTTATGCTTCTTCATTAAGAAATTGAGCTTATTTATCTTTTCTCTTGAGCCAAGGATAGCAGCCTTGCTAGAATGCACTTGCTCTCAGTGGCCTCTATCTTACTTAGGACTTCCATTAGGTGCAAATCCAAAGGAAAATAGGTTCTGGAAACCGGTGGTGGAAAAATTTGAAAAAAGATTAGTAGCTTGGAAGAGAAACTTATTTCCAAGGGGGGTAGAGTTACTTTGATTAAAGCAACTTTAGCCAACTTGCCTTTATACTTCCTGTCAGTCTTTAGAATTCCTAAGAGAGAGGCAACGAGGTTGGAAAAACTAATGAGGGATTTCTTATGGGAACCTGGTGAAGAGAAAAAAGATCACTTGATTAGGTGGGAGGTGGTGTGTCGGAGTAAGGAAGGAGGCCTAGGATTAGGAAACGTGGTGAGCAAGAATGAGGCTCTTTTAGGTAAGTGGCTTTGGAGGTGGCCCCTGGAGAGGGAGAGGTTGTGACATGAAGTAGTGAAAAGCATCCATGGCTGTTCCGAATCAGGTTGGGATGTGGGAGTATCCCGAAGGGCTTTGCTCACAACACCTTGGAAGGCTATCTCTAGCATTCTCCCTAAGTTCCTCAGTTTTGTAAGGTATGATGTTGGCTCTGGGAACTCCATTCTTTTTTGGGAAGATACTTGGGTGAGCTCTCAACCCCTAAAAGACCGTTTCCCTTCTCTCTATTCCATCTCCCTTTTTAAAAAGAAACCCATTTCTTAGTTCCTTCCCCCCCCCTGGTTTGCCCTTTGGCCTTAAATTGGGATCTCGGGTTTTGAAGAGGGTTAAGGGATGAAGAATTCCTTTGCGTTTCAGAGCTGTTGTTGCTTCTAGATTCGGTGTGTTTGGACCCCTCTAACCCGGACACAAGAGTCTGGTCCCTAACCCCGGTTGGCTCATTCACTTGCGCCTCTTTCTTTAAAGCCCTTTGCTCCAATCCCTCCTCTCAAGTCTTCCCCGTTAAAGAGGTATGGTCAAGACCTATTCCCCCCAAAATTGCAGTGGTCTGTTGGGAAGCCAATTATGGTAAGATCAATACTGCAGAAAACTTGCAAAAGAAGAAACCTTTTATGTGTTTGTCCCCTAATTGGTGCCCTCTGTGTAAAGTGAAGGGTGAGGACTGTAACCATTTGCTGATATCATGCTCCTTTGCTACCAATATTTGGAACTGGGTTGTTTCATTATTTGGGTGCAGGTGGAATTTGCCCTTTGAAGTAAAGTTGCTGTTCACTCCGGCTGCTTTTGGGAGATTGACAAAAAGAGGGAAGCTAATGTGGAAATGTATCAGAGCTTCTACATTGTGGACTGTATGGGAGGAGAGATGCTAAATATTTCAAGAACATGAAAGAAGTCTCGCTGAAATCAAGGAATGCATATTGACAAGGACTATTTCATGGTTAAAATCTTCACACTTGTTGGCAGATTACTCCTTCGATGACTTAAGGAGAAATTGGGCTGCAGTGGCTGCTACAGTTTCTACCAAGATCAAATCACAAGCTGAATGGATTCCCCCACTGGATGGTGTGGTAAAATTGAATTTTGATGGAAGCTGCCAAGGCAATCCAGGGCCATTGGGAATTGGTGAGATTCTGAGAGACAGACAGCAATATGTTATCTCTATTTTCAGGACCAGTGGGTGAAGGTGATTCGATAAGGGCAGAGCTACTAGCAGCGGTACAAGGTATACAGATGGCTAGTCAAAGTGGTGTGACAAATCTGCTAGTAGAAGGGGATTCCAAGGTGGTTGTAGTTTGGCTAATTAGGCCAGAAACAGCTTGTTGGGGCTACAGGGATCTGTTAAAGAAAGTTAAATGCATGACAAGGAATATGACTGTCAGGTTTCAGTGGGTTAGAAGAGCAGCAAATGCAATGGCTGATTCTCTGGCCAAGCAGGGGGTGTCAAGGGGAGATCTGTTTTGGGCTACTTTGTAATTGTGTCTCAGGCTTGGGCAGTTTTGGTGTATATGGTTCAGTCCTAGGGGGGTAACATCTCGTGCCTCCTCCTAGGCTGATTGTATTTTTGTTATTTGATTTAATAAAATTACTCTCATTTATCAAAAAAAAAAAAGGATGGAACTTGGTTGTTCTACAATTCCTGAAGAATTTAACCAGTTGTGGAAACTCCAATAAGCACTCCCATCTTCTTTTTAAATGTTAATGGAACTTACCCAGTTGTGGCATTGAATTTTAAGTTCTTAAAAACCTCATTTAAATGTTTAGTTCTGGAAAATGTATTTACTTGTAGTTAAATCCTTAGTTCTGCAGCAGTTTCCATGAGAAAAAGATATTATTTCTTGTAAACTGGTTATTAACCTCATTTTTTATATGGTGATCTGAAACTACCAGAATGGTCAATGGAAGCATCTATTTGTTGGGTTTGATAACACAATGTCCATTGGTTTAAGGGGCCCAACTAACCTTTTTGGGCATCCTACTGATCAACTACTTGCTGATATAGATATTGAGCTTTCACAATGGAATTCTGAATTAACAAAACAGTTAACAAAGATATCCTTTGGGCACTTTCCACTTTCATTCTCAGCATCCACAGATTCCAGCAAGAGTCTGAAAGATGTTTTTTTCAAGCACTCTCTATCAGCCTACCTATGTGGGCATCTTCATACAAGGTTTGGTAAGAATTTGAAGCGGCATCATTTGCCAGATGATCATTTCTTATCATCAGAGAAGTATTTCCAGCTAAATATCCACCAGACACCTAGAGGAACTAATGTGAACCATCTGAATTGTTCTATTGGAGCCCCACCAGTGGAAGAATTCTGGGAGTGGGAGATGGGTGATTGGAGAAAGAGTAGGGCCATGAGAGTGTTGGCCATTGATGCAGGTCATGTTTCATTTATCGATATTGACTTCAAGTTAGGAGCTAAAAAAACTATTATACTGCCCACATTTCCGCTAGATTCTCGCTTCATGCTCACAGCTTCATATCATCAAGAATATGGTTGTCACTCTATGGATCCCTCATCTTATGAAACCATTAGAGCTCTGGTGTTCTCAGTTCTTCCAATTGTGTCAGTTGTGGCAAGGATATATGACTCAAAGCCTGGATATCTCCAAATGATCATGGAGGCATCTATGAGAAAGAATGAGGAGAACTCCACCAGGGGAGATCTTTATATCATCCCATGGAATTGGAGAGCATTTGAGGACCTATCTCCTGATCGGTTTTGGCTACAAATAGAAGCAACTGATGCCACAGGTAGATCAACTTTAAGTGAGTTAAGACCATTTTCAGTTAATGGTCTCAGTGCAAAACTCAATTGGAAGTGGAAGGAATTTCTAGTGATGGGTTGTCAATGGGCTGCCTTGTATTACCCAATTCTCTGGTCTGCCTTCTTATTTATTTTCTCCATGCTACTTATTCTGACAGTTCTTTTCTTCTGTTCAAAGAATCAGTACACAAATAAGAATTTGAGTCTTAACAAGGGCTTCTTAACTTGTATGTTATTGTTTTTAACAGAGTCACATAAAGTCTTACAGGTATGTTTTGGCATGCTAGCTTACTTGTTCTACCTGATATTCTTTCCTTGGTGCTTCGGAAAAGTTTTCACTGAAGGTCAGGTTAGAGAATACATGACCTACAAGGGTTGGGTGGTGAATATCTCTAATGAGAGTGACAAACGCGTTTATGTTGGGTATCCAGATGTAATGGTGGTTGTCCTACCCCACCTCGTTTTTGTGGTCTTGCCTGCTATATTGGTTATAGGAGTATTGGCTGCTGAAAGAGGGGCTTTCAGGGTTCACTATCTGTTGCTTTCAGGGAAGAAAGAAGATGACTATGATCAGAAGAACAAGAAATCATCAATGTATGTTCACAAGGAAAATAAAAGATTGAAGTTGTTCCTTGGTGGGCGTTGGATAAGAAAACTTCTCTTGGTGGTGTGCTTGATTATTTATTGGAAACATTGGAGGGTAACTCTCTTGAATTTTCTTGGGTTTTATTTTTTACTCCTTTTCTCCCCTTCCCTGATGAGGTTCACAAGGTTGAATTCTTCTTTATTCTGATTCTTATTTATTTGCTTTTGTTAACAGCATTGTGAGGCTTTGATGAAGGCTTATGAAATGAACCCTTTCCTTCATTTCCCAGTATATTGCTTTTCAATTCCATTCTTATTGGGTTATGCTATTTACAAGACCATGGAAAGTTAGATATGGTAGCTGATTTCCTTATGAGGTAAGTTCGAACTCAGTTCACAAGTTCACATACAGTTCTTCCAAAGTAGTCTTGAAGCTCAGATAAAATATTAAAAGAACTAATGGAACAGAGGAATAAAAGGAACTTTTTTGTGTGGGCAATTCCTATGAAACCAGAAATATATGATACCTGGAAAATTTTAACCAATAAAAAAGTCCATGTCAGTTTGAATGAATACCACTTTCAATTA
Organism: Nelumbo nucifera; assembly: GCF_000365185.1. Next base: position 719,112 of record NW_010729125.1, read on the forward strand.
CCAACTGGATGGTACTGGTTGATTGGTCATCAGTTTTTCAGGTTCTTTTATGTGGTATGTTAACCGGCACATGCTTGGTCAGATAGGATCTGATGCAGACTACTGTGTTTCATTCAGCTTACAAGCTGAATATTGAGGTCTTCAACTAAGGTCCTAACTGATATAGAAGAATTTTGGTAACTGGTGGAGGAACCTTATCTTCAAAGAGTTGTCAGTGTAGCAGAAAAGGGAAGCCGGAATCACATCTCATGTGCCACTCAGGCATGTGACTTTTCTTTCTTGGTATTGACATACAATAACTCTGTTAACATCCCTTAAATTCGTTACACTGTTCATGCTGTATGCCAATTTGACTCAGCTTTCAACACATTTTTATATTGAAATGTTATTATTATGTATTGCTTCATCATTGAAAGAAAAGGATGTTATGTATTTTTTTGAAGGTTTGCAAAACAAACATAAAAAACAAAATCTTTTTTAGTTTATCACCGTGCATTTTGTTTTGCCCAAAAACAAGGACACTGACACTGGTGGTTGATTAATTTGGATTAATATGGTTATATGGACAATAGAACGGTAATGTTTTTTTTAATCAATAACAGCAACTGTTATTAAAGAATCAATATAAAGGTACAGAAGAAGCAAGGGGAGGGGTAGGATCTCTTAACCCTCCCCTAGAAAAATAACAAACAGAATTATAATACAGCCTAAAGGCCAGAACATTTGATCCTTTTCCACCCCCTTGTTTTTTTTTTGATAAACTTTACACCCCTTGTTTAGCAGGAGCATCCATCTGCAAAGGAGTTAGCACTTCTCTTGACTCATTGCAGCCGAATCTCAATATTTTGAGATCAGTGTTTTAAAACGCAGAGGCGTGATGCGAGGCGTTCCACTACCTAGAGGCGTGAGGCGTAAATCAGAACGCAAGAGGCGTAAGCCTCCTTAAGAGGAGGGGGGTTATGAGGAGGATGAAAAGGAAGGGGGGATCTCATTTTTTCTTTATTTTTAATAAAAATCTTTTATATTAAGAAGAATAAAGATGCATAACAGTAGTTCAAAGGGGGGGATCTCAACCAACCTATAAGGCTATCACCACTTTTGAGTCTCCTTCTACAATTAACTTTCCGAGATTCAATTCTTTAGCCTTCTTTAACCCTTCCATTACCACCATAACCTCAGCTCTAAGTGAATCCCCTATACCAATTGGACTTAAAAATATAGCAATAACCTTCCTCATCTCTAAACATTCCTCCGATGCCTGAGGGTGCCGGATTACAATCACTTTTTCCATCAAAGTTCACTTAATAAAACCAGAAGCTGGCAAAGACCACAATGGGCTAATGTTAATTTGAAATAGGGTTGAGTTAGCCACTTCCTTCCAACTCCTCAACAACATATCTGTAGTGACACCCTCAAATAACTCCAGACATTTCAGTCAATGCACCGCCCTAATGCTGAATGCGTCAATGATGTTCTCTTTGCTCCTCTCATTATCAGAATATATGCGTGAGTTCCTATCTTCCCAATAGAATGGTGATGTTTTAGGGTTTTAATTTTAATTTGGATAGATTTTACCTTTGAGCATTGGAATGTGGAACTGAAGTGGACCTTTGTACTTTTGGGCTTTAAATGCATAAGCCATATTCACTTAGTCTTCAAAATGCAAACTTTTTTTTGGTCTAGGTAGGCCGTGGTTTGCCAATGCCTTCATCTGGCCAAGTTTCAAAACATCGATATGATATGTACAATACTAGGGGTGAGCAAATGGGTAGGCTCTACCTGGAAACGAATGGAATCGACCTTGAGTCGGCCTGAACTTCCCTATCCAATCTCTTATAGGGTGTGGTTTGGTTCCAAATTATTGGAACTGACCCCCACCTAGGCCAGTTCCAAGGTTTAGGGCTTTACCCTACTTGAACTTACATGATAAACCAGCCTTGGTTGGCCTTGGTGGAATTGACTTTGGAACCAAATTTGCATTGAAATAAACCCCAAAATACTTTTGTGGATGTAAAGATTTGAGCCCTAGTACTCATGGTTACAAAGGCCATGTTCTCATTTGACCATTGAGTTTACTTAAGTGATTTAATATTTTGTTTTCATTTTAATATTTGGATGTGTATAACAAGTAATATAAAGGTAATATTTATAAAATTTAAATTATAATGATAAGTTCTGAACCATATATTAATATATTATGATGATTTACATATTAAATTATTCAATTTAATCATAAAATAATGTAAGTTTTAAACTGTAAAGTATATTTATTGAAAATCAAGTTTTTAAAGAATGCGTTTCTTTTTTTAAAGGGGGAGAGTAAAGAAAGAGCATGTTCCATGGGTTGACCTTGGAACCACTAAGGCCAAAACCAACCCTAGAACCAACCTTCACAAAGTAAGTTCTAATTCCAAAAGCTTGGAACCAACTCCTACAAGGTAGGAGGTTCCAGGTTATGCCATAGAACTGAATTGACCTATGCTCATCTCTACACAATACATGGTGTATTGCATAAGTATCCAAAGACATGAGCACATGGCATTGATGAATTTGATATACTTTTAGATACTCCCGTGCCGTGATGTATCTCATTATATCAGTGGATACAGATGGATACGAAACATACGTTTACACCAGTTGGTGAACCTGCTTTTTGGATATATTGATCAACTTTTCAACTTTTTCAAAACTTTATCATTATTATGTTGTCTAGCTTAAGCACGGTTGGGATTGTTTAAAACTCAGGAAAAATAAACATAGAAGAATCAAAGGAGATGCTTTTTTATTTAATTATTCATGTTCAATTTTTTGGTAGAAAATCGTTGTCGTTCATGTTCAATTGATACATGTATTATTGGGTTCCAATTGCAAAAATATGTAAAATTGTGGTTAGTTTTGTGATACTTATTAGATTTGTCCATTTTCCCCCAAAAAAAGGAAAATCTGAAAAATATAGAAACAATTTATTTTGTATATGTTTGGCATCAATGCTGCAGATACAACACCGTTTTCTCACTGTCAAAAACAAAACTGTGCTGCTGATGTGTGGGTTGGAAGCACCGTTTTCTGAAAAAACGGTGTCTTTTCTTCTGTTTGGAAACGTTGCTGCTAGATAGGGCGTTTCCTAGAACAACAACAATACTTTCTGTTTGGCACCAGTGTTCCATGTCTGTTTTCAGCACTGATACCCATTATAGGAAGTTCACGTCATTGCCACATCATGTCCTCATTGACAGTAACAAGTTGCAATTTGAGAAAACACCAAATTATGCGTTGCTCCAAACCACGCCTTCTCGATTTCCATGGTGTGGCTTGGAGCACCATTTTTTATGAACAAACAATTCTAAATAAACAGGCATTTCCTAGAGTACCATTTTTTTTCCGGCATGATGCTAATGTATCACTATTTTCTAAAGCAACGACATCGATACCAAACAGATGCTTTATATGCCTTACATTATTTCTGTTAATGATTTGCAAATGTCAAATCCATTAATCCAACAACAAATAATGTCAAAATTGATTTTATTTTCTTAATTTTGGTAACTTATATAAATAAGATAATAAAAATTAAAATAATTATGACAATATTTAGTGACTAATTGAAATTTATGAATTACATATTATATGTATATTAGATATTGTAATGGACTTTATATATTTTTAAACTGAAATGTATTTCTTTAATTTATTAATTAAGAAATTATTCCATAATATATAAGTAAATAAAACATGCTGGGGGGAGAGATGGAGGGGGAACCAAGGAGAACTGGAGAAGCGTAAGTTGGATAAGGGCTAAGGGGAGAAAGGAGAGACCATCTAGACATGGTCATCTTTGATTTAGTATATACTAATAGATGGATCCTCAAGAATTCCAATAAAATCCTCAAAGTTCATAAATACAAAGCTTAAATATAAACCATAAAAGCTTTGATTTGAGCTAGAAATTCTACAATGTTTGATATTAAGTCAATTCCATTCCTTAAACCAAATTACCCATTAAATTTCCAAAAAGCCCAAAGTTCAAATCCAGGAATGAATTGCTAGAACAATCAAAATCCTTAATAGATTCATTACACAATCCCTAAAAGGGAAATTGGCGATGAAACCCTAAACTTTTTAGATAATGCAAACCAAAAAGAGCATTTTGGCCCTCAAGTAATTTGTTTTCTTCGTCCATCAACCATTCGCCCTGAATGATGTTGTTGAACATATAAAGCATTTCAGCCCAACACATCTCAAAGAAGAGTCGTACCAATGAGTGTTTCTGATAAATTGTAATTTATTTTTAAATTTGGTGATTTATAATGAGAAAAAATGACATTTTGGTTCTTTCTTTTCTTTTTGATTAATTTGGATGAAAAGACATTAGGGTAAAAAAATGTCATTTTACGCTTCCATGAAAAATCCTGTAACAAGTAAAAGGATCATTTGTTGAGACATCCCCTATACTATTCTATATTAACTAAAACACCCCATATAGTTCGTGTATTACTAAGACATCATCCCTTATAGTTTACATTAGGTTCACTTACTTCTCTTTCTTTTTAATGGAAGTTCACTTCGACAATTTTAACTTTGATTACCATTTGATGAGATCTAGTAGAAGAAAATGAAAAGTTGAATAGTCTATTTTGCCCTTTTTGGAATGAGGGCAAAAGAAAGCATAGATAGAAGCAAGGTGATTTAGGAATCTTTAAGGAATTGATCTACAATTTCCCACATCACAAACCCATTATGAAGAAACTTCAGAGAATAGAATAACATAACATAAAGCTCTCATGAAGTGAATGCCGCAGTCCGGTGTTTAGGATCAGGGTAGTGGCATACCCTATTAACTAAAATCGCAATCTCCCATAAGAGTAATAATAGAATCCACAACCTGTTTTGAGAAAGGAAATTTCACAAGTTCTCCAAGATTCTACACTAAGACCATGGAAGAGCTCAAAGGAGAAGAATGAAGTTGAGGGCTAACTGATTTAGAGGATGTTTGGTATTGAAGGTGTTTATCTAATGGATATTTTGTACGGTTGTTTTGCTTTAAATGTTTTTTTTTTTTTTATGGCACCACATAAACCAAACAGTAAAAGAACGCCCTTGAAAATGAGAAACATCATTTTTGGTGTTTTTCTAATATAAACGGATTTTATGAAAATCGAGAGACACGTTTATCAATTAAATGATTCAACTAAACATTGTTTTTGGCAATTTTCTATTAAATTCCTATGTGGCACTAAGTTGGCACCGGTGCTCCGAAAAACACCATTGATATCAAATACTATCTTAGATGTTAAGAGCATCAAACAACAATTATAATGGACATGTACACATCTCTCAATTCAAAATAGAGATGTGTGACTCCAAATCACGGCGGGTAGAGAGTGGATAGGAGAAGTGAGCAGGAAATCCCGAGTGAAAATATACACCCAAATAGACCTAATGGTTCTATAAGTAACTAGCATCCCTTCTCATTCTCCATTTTTCCAAAGTATTTTATATGCTCTTTCCCAAGGAAACAAATGCAATTTGGTTGAGAGCAACAGGGGGGAGATAGAGAGGAGGGAGGGAGCTCTGGATCAACAGTAACAAAACTTGTATTCCATCTAGTATTTGAGGAACTCCCAATGGTAAGCTAGAAGGAAAAAAAATGTGCATAAAGTCAGAACAAGTCTCGTGGATATCTCTCGACGATGAAAGGTAAAGAAACTAAATTCAAGGTTGCATGTCGATGGGTCCAAAAGAATGATTTTAACAGTTAAGAATGCACAACCCATGATTAAACCCAAAATCCACACATTTGAAAATTCGATTGGGAAGAGAACAAATTGATTAAGGATTGCTGGCAAAGTTGAGAAGCTCATGAGATGAAACTCCTGAATCACCTCAAGAATGCCTTCTCCAATCAAAGTTTTCTATTGTGATGAGGGTTCTCTTACTCTTCTCATCATAATACGAGAGTTGAAGGGGGCATTTTTTGGATGAAAATTTGTGACGCCAAGTCCCTGTCCTTTAGTTATTCTAAGAGTGGCATGATCCCTTTCAAATGCAAATGTGAAGGCTTCCTAACAGAAGCATGGTTCAAAGGATTGATACACTTTTGTGTATCGGTCTCCTATTTTTTTAGTTTTTTTTCAAGTTTCAATTTTAAATATATATATATATATATATTATTTAAAAAATGAATGTTCAAAAACACTTGTAAATAAATATATCGGGGATCAAAAGATACAATAAAATACACTGGATATGAGATGTACCTTATTGATACTTTGAAGCTTGCATTGAAACACACAAACTACAATGAGTGTTTTAGTTAATAAAGTATAGAGAGGATGTTTTGGTAAGTAATGGGATTAGAGAGGTCTGTTTGTAATATGCAAAATAAAATGATAGGGTCTTAGGCTATGTTTGGGAGTGCTTAAAAATAAGTGCTTATTTGGGTCGGGACTAGACTTGTTCACGGGCCGGGCTTTGGGCCTAACTTTACACTACATTGGGCCGGGCCCATTCAAATTTGGGAAAAAGCCAAGCCCGAGCCCGGCCATGAACAGGTCTAGTCGGGACCACACCATTAAGCACTTATTGGTGTTTGGTAAATAAGTCCAAAATAAACACTTATTTTAAAAATAAGGGCTTAGTTTTTAAGCCCAAAATTTCCATCTTTTTTAAGTGCTTAAACAATAAGCACTTATTCAATTTTTTTCTATCATAACCGTCTCTATTTAATTTTTTCAATTCCATTTATGCCCTTAGAATGTAAAAACATGGTGTTTCTTCTCCATTGCTCTCTACAACTAGTAACGAAACCCTTCCAATGTAAAAACATTGGGTTTCTTCTCCATTGATCTTGCTCTATCACATTCTGCTCTTACTCATTCCATAGCGGAAACTTTTTGCTACCCAGATCTCTCTCTCTCTCTCTCTCTCTCTCTCTCTCTCTCTCTCTCTCTCTCTCTCTGAGTTTCTTGGTTTTTCATTCTTTGATTCGGTTTTTCCTTGAAGAGTTTGTAGATATCTTGATTAGAGAATTCGAGGTCGAAGAGTGACATCGCCTCTGCTCGTATGCAAGTGCATGATTAGGTTTCAATGGACCCCCACTACCCTATACCATAAATTCTCAAGAAGTTTGGCTCTTTCTATTGTGTTTGCATAGATCTATATCTATACTACTTATAAAAGAGTGAATGATGAGGTATTGGCTTCTCGAATTTTTCTTTACTGAAATGCCCCTCCTCTTGAATTTAGTTCATCTCCATTGAAATGGCATAAATGTAATTAAAAGAATACTATTAAGTATATTCAATTACTTTTCATTAAGTTTCACATTTAAGTCATTAAATAAACCAATTCTCTCTCATTGAATCCAACATTTATACTTTTGTTTATCATCATTAAATTCCACTAATAAATCCATACACAATAATTATTAATAGAATGGAATTTTATATTTTTAAAATAAAACATAGAAATGAAATCATATTTTTCATCTAGGTGGTGGGTAAATAGTTCAACCATTTGGGTCAAATGGATAATTTCATGATGTCATAAATAAATAATACAAATTTAGAAATATAAAAAATACTTTTGTTTATCATCATTAAATTCCACTAATAAATCCATAAACAACAATTATTAATATAATAAAATCTTATATTTTTAAAATAAACCTAGAAATGAAATCATATTTTCCATCTAGGTCGTCGGTAAGTACTTCAACCATTTTGGTCAAATGGATAATTTCATGATGTCATAAAAAAATAATACAAATTTAAAAATATAAAAATACAAAAAAATATAGAAAAAAAAGAAAATTTGAAAAAAGATTGGACATGTTTCTATTATTATATATTTGTCATATTAAAAAATAACTATAATAAAATACACATAATTTTATTAATGATGGGCATCAAATATACAACTTAAAACCGATGGGAAATTAAACCATCTTCCTATCTAGGGGTGGGTTAATAGTTCAACCTTTCAAGTCAAATAGGTTAACCCATGATGTATAATTAAAAATATTTTTTTAAATAGAATAGTACAAAAAAATATGAAACAATTTTGAGCACATCTATAATATTATATGCTAATCATATAAACAAAAATAAGTATGACAAATAATAATTATTTTATCAATTATATAAAAGAAATGAAAATTTTAAAATCAGTTTGAAAATGAAACCATATCCATATCTAGATGGTAGGTAGGTCAATGATCTAACATTCCGAGTCAAATGGGTCAATCTATGATGTCATAACTAAGTAACGAATATTAAATACATACATACATACATATATATATATATACTCAAAGAAAAATATAAGCTTTGTACAAAGCATTTTGATACAATTGTTATATATTCACCATATTAAACAAAAATAAATGTGAAAATAAGAATTACTTTTATCAATGATGAAAATGGAATACATGATTTAAAATCAACCAAAAAAGCAAAATGGTTTTTCCATCCAAGTGGTGGGTTAGTGGTTCAACTATCCATGTCAAATGGATGTTATTATTAAATAATAAAATACATTAAATTCTAGAAAATGTAAAAATTTGTTGATAATTTTGGGTACATTCTATAATGTTATATATTTATCATATAAAAGTGTGATTAATGAGAATTATTTTCATTAATGATAGAAAATGGATAAAAAGTAAAGAGCATTAATGTCTAACACATGACCCGACTAACCATGTCAAATGGTTCAATAATTTAATTAGCTAGGTCATTGTAAGCAAGTGGTTTGGTAGGGATGCAAACAGATTAGATTAGATTTGAATTAGGGTATATTCAAATCTGATCTGATCCAAAGATTCGACCGGATTTCATAAATATTGATTCGAATCCAAACCCTATCAAGATGTTGGATATTCGAATCTGATATGATCCGATTTAATTTTTTTAAAAAGTAATAAATTATTAAAAGAAAAATATAATATATATATATACTATATATAAATAATTGATTTGACCACAATATTAAAAACCAATGTTCAAACAATATATTGGAATTGCATTTCCTCTTGGTAAAGAAGTAAATTTTATTATTTCATAAATTAAATAATAAAAAATAAAAATATTGAATTTTTATAAATTTTATAAAAAATTTGAATATACATTAATATTATATATTCTTCATATTAAACAAAAATATGTTTGAAAAAATGAGAATTATTGTTAGTAAAGATAGAAATAGCTAAAATACAAAGAAAGAAATGAATTAATGTCTTAATCATATTCCATTTTCCTGGTTAAATAGGTTAACGATTCAACTAGTATGGTCCTTTGGTTATTGATTATTATCATCATCATCATTTGATACTGCCATGTGCAAAAATAAATGCAAAAATAAAAAAATTACTTTTATTGATGATGAAAATGGAATACATGATTTAAAATCAACCGAAAAAGAAAAAATGGTTTTTCCATCCAAGTGGTGGGTTAGTGGTTCAACTATCCATGTCAAATGGATCAACACATGATGTTATTATTAAATAATAAAATACATAAATTTATAGAAAATATAGAAATTTATAGATAATTTTGGGTACACTATATAATATTATATATTCATCATATAAAAAAAGTGTGATTAATGAGAATTATTTTCATTAATGATAGAAATGGGATAAAAATTATGATAGAAAATAAAGAGCATTAATGTCTAACACATGACCCCACTAAACACGTCAAATGGTTCAATGATTTAATTAGGTAGGTCATTCATTGTAGGGAAGTGGTTTGGTAGGGATGCAAACAGATCATATCGGATTTGAATTAGGGTATATTTAAATTACTTATTTTCCCTTGATAAATAAGTAATTTTTATTATCTCATAAATAAATAATAATAAATAAAAATATAGATTTTTTTATAAATTTTATAGAAAAAATTAAGCATGCATTCATATTATATATTCTTCATATTAATCAAAAATATGTTTGAAAAATAAGAATAATTGTTAGTAAAGATAGAAATGGCTAAAATACAAAGAAAAAAATAAATTAATGTCTTAATCATAGTCCATTTTCCTAATTAAATAGGTTAATGACTCAACCAATAAGGTCATTTGGTTGCTGACTATTATCATCATCATCATTTGATATTTTTACGTGGAACACGTGTACGCTTTTACTAGTCGTTCCAAAGTTTCAACATTGCAAACCTGTCAACCCTTTAACTACAAAAAGATGTATTATTGTTGTCTATTGCTCAACTTGGGTGATGTGGATGATTTGACTAAACATGAGTCATGAAAACTTTGCTTGGCCTATATGTAGTACTAGCAGTGACAATGAGATTAAATGGAAATTTCATTAAATCCAGAAGTTATCATTAATTATCATAAATTATGATTAATTTAATGAAATTATGGATTTCTAGTGAAATTTATTGTTAATTAATAGAATTTTAATTCATGGTTAATTAAAATGTGCTATTAGTTAACAATGAATTAAATATGTGATAAATTTATGTTTAGCTCATTTTTTGTTAATTAAATTACCCAACCCATTGACCGAGTACCCAATTTTCTACCCAAACTGGGCACACATGGGATCCAAGCAATACATGGGCCCTTTTGATCAAAATAACCATTTCCCAAGTTGGGTGAGCCAATCCAATCCAACCCAACTATTATTTTGTTAATGAGAAACATTATTAACCTTTAAAAACAACAAAAAAGTGTTTGTAAAAGTAATTTTTTCCAGTAATTGTTTGTAAATTGATATTTTGAAAAAATATCAATAACTAATCACTAAAAATATTAAAATAAATTGATATTACTAAAAATTAAATTGATTTTACTAAAAATATTAGTAATTATTCATTAATTATACTGTTATTAAAAATATACAATATTATTGTTAGTCAATTACTGATATTCGAATATGATATTATTTAATTAATAAACAATTATTCAAAAACAATAATTACTGAAATTATTATCCGGGAACTGTCAAACAACTGGGCCCATTATTCATAAATCGGGTATTTTTACTAATGGTTATTCTCAGTGGGTTCATATAAAGTAAATTAAGGGTAGCTTATTAATAGTGTATTCCGATAACCTTGGAAATAAAGAAAAGTGGGTCACATATATAGGACCCGAATACACTTTCCTCCCCACTCGTCTGATGCTACAATGCAATGCATGGACCAACGAACACTGTAGCACCATAGTGCCATTTGAAGCTTGCCCAATTCACACCTAATCAGTTTTTAAAATGGCCATAACTTCCCAAATCCCAGCGTTCGGTCATGAATTGGTGAAAGGTTGGGAAGAGTAAATGTTTGACTTTCAGAATTCATGTAGCAAAACATGTACACTTTCAAATCCATCTCTCTCTCTCCCTCCAACAACATCACTAACAACCCATCCCCCTCCTTATACCAACTCCATCACGATTGTCACATTTACGTGGGCTAAGTGGCCTTTTTCGTATGAAGGAAAGATGAGTGGCACGGTGGCAAAGAAGAGAGTGAAGGCGAAGTAGTGTAAAGAGTAGAGAGGGGTGATAATCTGTTTCTAATCATTTTTTTAATACTTTTGTATTCAAACAATCTATGGCATATCACAAACACACAAAAAGAGATAAAAGCATACCTGATTTGACTATAAACATCTAAATTAAACCCTCTTTTCCAAATAAGTCAAACTAAATTGCAAATGCGACAATTACTTGATGTGGACAAAAAGACAAATTACATTTAGTACTTCAAGTATATAGCAATAAGCACAATAAATACTAAGCTAAAAACATCAAAATAAGTTGGATTTTTAGAGATTTCTGACTTAAACCTGAAGTAAACTCCTCATAGAATAGTTCTGCTATAGTAACAATGGCAACAAGCTGACCTCCCACGCAGACACACAGCAATGAAGGGATTGGAAGGTACCAAAATGGGTCGATTCCTCAAAACCAAGCTCCCAATGCTTGGAAACCCTATCTGGGGCTGAGCTACAATTCAAACAAGATAGAAAGAACCAAAAAGACCCCTAAAGAAACAACCCCCTTCTCTTTTATAAGACTCATTGGCTTGCTGGACAAGCTAGTTAAAATATTTACAAACAAGCCCCTAGAATGTTTCCCTCTCACCAACAACTCCTTAGGAACCAAACTAACTTCAAATGAACACCTAAAAGATAAGTTTTGTTACAAAAAGACCCAAGAAACCAAAACCCAATAGAAATGCACCCAACTGCCTCTAACAAAAAATCTGACTTATGAAATGATGAAAATACCCCTGGTCCCAAACTGTCAACAAAGCTAGACAACTATTTGGGATCCCACTACAAAAAACTTTCAAAACATAATACACGCACATTTTTTTTCTTTTTTTGCCTCATCATTCCGTCAGGTTAAAAAGAGCATGACCCTGTGCGAGCAGTAATTTTAGCAGCCTTGCACATGTTTTTATCTAACTTCATAAACTCCTCTTCACTAATCCAAGAGTTCTCAATTGATGGTTTCCCTTTCCACTTGACCAAGAACCTAAAATAGGCCCCATTTCGAGTGTCGGTAACTCGAACATTTTCTACACCCTCTACTTGTTCAAACTCATTAGAACTATTGGCCCTTTGTGCTAGTCCTCACCCAATCTCTGTTGCTAGTTCTAGATCCCCATGGTAATCAAAGAGGTACGCTACATTAAAAATTGGTGAAATAGACAAATCAACTGGTAGCTCAATTTCATATGCATTGTCACCAAACCGTCTCAGCACTTGACACGGACCAATCTTTTTCTGCTTTAACTTATGGTAGGAGGCTGCAAATAAACCATGACTAGATCACCCTCATGAAACTCTTTCATCTGGCGATGCTTATCCTTAGTTTCTTTATACCTTTGGTTGCTTTCTCTCAGCTTCTATCGTACATTCTCTTGAATCTCTTGAATGGATTCAGCTAAAGCTTTGGCATCATCATCCACTCGCCGCAACCTTGTTATGGGAGCTAGATCAACAACACTTTTAGGTGATCGACCGTACACAACCTCAAAAGGAGTCTTCCTTGTAGATCTATTAATTGAATCATTGAAGGCAAATTCAGCTTGTGGTAGGATAAGATTTCATTGTTTTAAGTAGTCTCCAACTAGGCTCCTCAACAAGATAAGCTTCGGTTAACCACTTCAATTTTTCCATTTGTTAGTGGGTGAAATGTACTGGTATATTGTAGGGTAGTACCCATATGCTTCCATAAAGTTCTCCAAAAGTGGCTAAGGAATCTTGTGTCGCAATCTGATGTGATAGATCTTGGCAATCCATGCAATCGAACTTCTTTGAAAAATAAGTTAGCTACATGAAAAGCATCAAAAGTCTTTTGGCAACCACTAAAGTGGGTCATTTTAGAGAAATGATCAACCACAACAAAAATAGAGTCATTACCCCAATTGTTCTTGGCAACCCCAACACAAAATCTAAAGTAATATCAGTCCATGGTGCTTCTGGTATGGGTAAGGGAAGATACAAATCTGTAGTTTGATGTTGTCCCTTAGACGTTTGGCACTTGTGACATCTATCAACATAATAGAACACACCCTTTTGTAGCATTGGCCAAAAGTACCTTTTGGAGACCATTTCAAATGTCTTCTTGCGACCAAAATGTCCCTTGCAATGCAAATCAGCAATGAGTAATGCCCTTAAGGATCCTGGTGAAATATATAACCTATTGCCCATGAATAAGTAACCATCATTCCACGCAAACTTGGCTCAAATATCCTTGTCACCTATTATATAGCTTCTACAAATAGGGCCAAAATAAGGGTTATCTTGGTATTGGTCTTTGATGGAGTTGAATCCCACAACATTAGTTGACATTGTTGACACCAAGTGAACTCTCCTACTAAGAGCATCAACTACCCGATTTTGTTGGCCAGCCTTATGCTTCAAAACAAAATTATATTATTGTAGAAAGTCAACCCATTTAGCATGTCTTCCCTTTATCTTTTGTTGGGAGTTAAGGTGCTTCAATGCTTCTTGGTTTGAATACAATACAAACTCTTGTTGGATAAAATAATGCCTCCAAAACTTCAGCACTTGCACGATGGCATAAAATTCAAAATCATAAGTGAAATACCTCCTTCTAGCATCATTAAGTTTCTCACTAAAAGAAACAATTGGACGACCTTCTTAGCTAAGGAGGGATCTAATCCCAACATGGGATGCATCACATTCAGCTCTTAGAAGCTTTTCTCAGGTGCAGAAGTCCAAGTAAACTCACCTCCTTTCAAGCATTCAATAATGGGTGCCACAATAGTGCTGAAACTCTTTATAAATCGATGATAAAATGTTGCTATCCCATGGAAACTATGAATTTTAGTTAAGGTCTTTGGTGTTGGCCACTCTTGAATAGCTTGAACTTTTACTTGATCCGCCTCAATCCCCTTGGCTGAAACAACATACCCCAAAAACACCAACCGATCTATCATAAAATTACACTTCTTTAAATTTATATATAGTTGATTTTGTCTCAAGACTTCTAGGATTGCTCTCAAGTGTCCTAAGTGGTTGTCATGATCTTTGATGTGGATGAGTATGTCATCAAAATAAATTACCATGAACAGCCTTAAAACTTGGCTCATGAACCTCATAAATGTGCTAGGAGCATTAGACAACCCAAATGGCATAACCAGCCATTCATAAAGACATTCCTTAGTCTTGAATGCAGTATTCCACTCATCCCCTTCTCAGATATGAATTTGATGGTATCCACTCTTCAAATCTATATTTGAAAAGACTTGTGAGTGAGCCAATTTGTCTAACATGTCATCAAGGCAGGGTATGGGAAACCTATATTTAATTGTAATCTTTTTAATGGCATGACTATCAATACACATATGCCAACTACCATCTTTCATTGGTGTGAGCAAAGTTGGTACAACACATGGGCTTAAGTTGTCACGGATCAGCCCCTTCTTCAACAACTTTGTTACCTGTCTTTGGAGCTCCTCATGCTCCTTAGGACTCATTCTATAGTGGTGTAGGTTAGGCAATGTTGCTCCTGGCATTAAATCTATATGATGTTGTACATCTCTTAGGGGAGGAAGGCCATCGGGTAATTCTTCAGGCATCACATCAACATACTTATAAAGTAGCTTCTTCACCAACTCTGGGACAAGTGTTTCTTTTGCTATCTTATTTTGTAACCAGCACGTAAACAACATCTAAATTCTCATCTTCTTGAGCCAATTTATTTAAGGTGAAGAGAGTAGTGGATGGAATTATCTTTTTATTGCCTTTCACAAAGTGGTATGTGTTCTTGTCCCCATAAGGAATGGCATGGGCGACCCAAGAATTATCTTCATATTGCCATGGGCGACCCTAGAAAATATGGCATGCATCCATGTGGTCAACATCACACCATACTGATTCTTCAAATGTATTACCAATAGAAAAATTAACTAGGCATTTAGAAAAAACTCTTACCTCATTTCCTTTTTTTTTTGTTAGTGAATTGTTAGATTTATTAAATCAAAGCCAAAGATATTACAATTTAGGGAGAGGCACAAGATGCGACCTCCCCTTTAAGGAAGCGAGATGGAAGAAACCATCAACCCTTTAGTTAAAGAACATATCAAAGGATAAAGAAAATTACAGAGAAGCCCAATACAAGGAAACCCGAATAGCCCCTTGTTTAGCAACATAATGAGCCAAGGCAATAGCCGACCTACCCAACCACTGAAATATAATTGTCATGCCCCTCAGTAGCCATTTGACCTTTTTTAAAATCTATACTACTTATAAAAGTGTGAATGAGGAGGTATTGGCTTCTGGAATTTTTCTTTACTAAAATGCCCCTCCTCTTGAATTTAGTTCATCTCCATTGAAAGGGTAGAAAATGTAATTAAGAGAATGCTATTAAGTACATTCAATTACCTCTCATTAAGCCTCACATTTAAGTCATTAAATAAATCACATTCTCTCTCATTGAATCCAGCATTTATGAAGGGATGGGATATCCATCACATGGATGTCCAAGTCTTGCGGAATGGACTGGGCGAATTTCAAAAAAAAATTCTCCCATCTTTGCAGGGAATCGAATTTCCTATTTTGGAAAACATATTTTCAAAGATCAATCTTGAAACATGAACCAAATCAAATCTGAACCAAAAGGAGTAGGAGGGAGGATGTACCTGATACGGAGAAACAATATCTCYCAATGGWGGTGTTCAYGCCCAAGGAAKGATCCAAAATCTGCTCCCACTGAAGATGGCGCAGTGCAGGATGGAG
>NW_010729125.1:739222-756476 GCF_000365185.1 Nelumbo nucifera
ACACCCAGGGACTGTGGGCAGATGCAAGATTAGCCCATCAGGTATTATCCTCAATGGTCTTACACTTAACCTCTTAGCCCATAATGATCAAACACTGCCCGACCAAAGAGGACCTCTCCCTCGGCTGCAAGGAACAGTGTTGCACTCTCAGGTTACATGGATCCCGAGAATTAAAACCTTTTGCAAACCATTTCGAAACCATAACATATATATGTTTTTATATAAATATATTTTGCAAAACAAAATCTCAACAATTGAAACCGGCTGCCGGCAGTCTTGGTTTCCATCAAAGAGAGTGCATCCCCGATCATTACCTTTGTCCGACAAAGGGGCTGATCCTATCACTATGATCACCCACTCAGATGAATTCTCGCACTGTCCCAACATACCCAGGTTTTGTTTATCATCATTAAATTTGGAAATATTAAAAATACTTTTGTTTATCATCATTAAATTCCACTAATTCATACACAATAATTATTAATAAAATGAAATTTTATATTTTTAAAATAAACCTAGAAATGAAGTCATATTTTTCATCTAGGTCATGAGTAAGTACTTCAACCATTTAGGTCAAATGGATAATTTCGTGATGTCATAAATAAATAATATAAATTTAGAAATATAATAAATACAAAAAATATAGAAAAAAAATCGAACGCATTTCTATTATTATATTATTATATATTTTTCATATTAAAAAATAACTATGATAATATAGATATAATTTTATTAATGATGGACATCAAATATACAACTTAAAACCAACGGGAAATTAAACCATCTTCCTATCTAGGGGGTGAGTTAGTGGTTCAATATTTCAGGTCAAATAGGTTAACCCATGATCTATAATTAAAAATATTTTTTTAAAATGTAATAGTACAAAAAAATATGAAACCAAATTTGGGCACATCTATAATATTGTATACTAATAATATAAACAAAAATAAGTATGATAAATAATAATTATTTTATCAATGATATAAATGATAGGTATGTGAATGATCTAACATTCCGGGTCAAATGGCTCAATCTACGATGTCATAGTTAAGTAACGAATATTATACATACATACATACATGCATACATACATACATACATACATACATGCATGCATACATACATACATATAAACTCAAACAAAAATATAAGCTTTGTATAAAGCATTTTGATACAAGTCTATTGTTATATATTCACCATATTAAATAAAAATAAATATGAAAATAAGAATTACTTTATCGATGATGTTGGAATACAAGATTTAAAATCAACTAAAAATGCAAAATGGTTTTTCAATCCAAGTGGTGGATTAGTGTTTAAACTATCCATGTCAAATGGGTGTTATTATTAAATAATAAAATACATAAATTCTAGAAAATATAGAAATTTGTTGATAATTTTGGGTACATTTTATAATGTTATATATTCATCATATAAAAAAGTATGATTAATGAGAATTATTTTCATTAATGATAGAAATGTGATAAGAATTAGGATAAAAAATAAAAATCATTAATATCTAACACATGACTTGACTAACTATGTCAGATGGTTCAATAATTTAATTAGCTAGGTCATCGTAGGCAAGTGGTTTGGTAGGGATACAAACATATCAGATCATATTTGAATTAGGATATATTCAAATCTGATCTAATCCAAAGATTCAACCGGATCTCATAAATATTGATTTGAACACAAATTCGATCAAGATGTCAGATATTCGAGTCTGATACGATCCGATTTAATTTAAAAAAAAAAGTAATAAATTATCAAAAGAAAAAATATAACAATTGAAATAAAAACAAAAAATATAAGTATTTTTTCAACTATTTCCATCATATAAAAAGTTTACAAAAATGCAATATAAATAACCTATTTATAAATAAATAATAAATAACATATATATGTTATATATATATATAATTGATTTGACCATAATATTAAAAACCAATGTTCAAACAATATATTGGAATTGCATTTCCTCTTGGTAAATAAGTTATTATCTTATAAATTAAATAATAAAAAATAAAAATATAGAATTATTTATAAATTTTATAAAAGAATGAACATACATTGATATTATATATTCTTCATATTGAACAAAAATATGTTTGAAAAAATGAGAATTATTATTTGTAAAGATAGAAATGGCTAAAATACAAAAAAAAATGAACTAATGTCTTAATCATAATCCATTTTCCTGGTTAAATAGATTGACGGTTCAATCAGTAAGGTCTTTTTGTTATTGATTATTATCATCATCATCATTTGATACTACCACGTACAAAAATAAGATTTACTTTTATTGATGATGAAAATGTAATACATGATTTAAAATCAACCGAAAAGTCAAAAATAGTTTTTCCATCCAAGTGGTGGGTTAGTGGTTTAACTATCCATGTCAAATAGATCAACACATGATGCTATTATTAAATAATAAAATACATAAAGTTCTAGACAATGTAGAAATTTGTAGATAATTTTGGGTACTTGCTATAATATTATATATTCATCATTAAAAAAGTGTGATTAATGAGATTTATTAGTGATGGAAATAGGATAAAAAATAAAGAGCATTAATGTCTAACACATGACCCCACTAACTATGTCAAATAGTTCAATGATTTAATTAGGGAGGTCATTGTAAGTAACT
The DNA here is from genome assembly GCF_000365185.1 of Nelumbo nucifera. The sequence goes on from NW_010729125.1 coordinate 741,876, forward strand.
GGTTTGGTAGGTTTGCAAATAGATCAGATAGGATTTGAATCAGGGTATACTCGAATTCGATTTGATCCCAAGATCTGATCGGATCTCATAAATATTGATTCGAATCTGAATCTGATCAAGATGTTGGATATCTAAATCTAAAACAATCCGATTTAATTAATAATAATAATAAATTATTAAAAAGAAAAGAAACTATAATAGTTGAAATAAATAAAAACGAAAATATAAATATTTTTCAAATATTTTCATCGTATAAGAAGTTTACAAAAATGCAATATAAATAACATATTTATAAATAAATAATAAATTACATGTATATTATATATAAACGATATATGTATATTTATATAAATAATTGATTTGACCACAATATTAAAATCAAATATTCAAACAACATATTCGAATTGCATTTCCTCTTAGTAAATAAGTAATTTTTATTATCTCATAAATTAAATAATTATTAATAATAAATAAAAGTATAATTGATGCAACGTGATCCGGGCACTCCTAGCTGGCAGTCGACTGGTTCCTAGTTGGCGACGGACGGTACCTGAGAAGAAGGCGGTGAAGGATTCCCGGGGGACTTGCCCGGTGGGAATACTCCGATGCTTAAGTTAGAACTCTTGAGAGAGCAGTAAGGAAAGCAAAGAGAGCTAAGAGTGCAGGTAGCGCTAGATCAGTAAATTCAAGGTTAATTCAAGATACAAGGTACAAGATACCTTTGCCCCTTCGACCCTGGGGCCTTTAAATGCAGACGTTCTTGTCAAATCGGGCGTAACCGCCACTGGCTCTCTGTCGCAGCCATTATTTTCCAGGGCTGCGCAGGTAACTGTTGCAGAGTACTGCCCAATCGGATGAGAGACACGACCCAGAAAGGACAGACATGCCACCACCTGTCAAGAGACGTGGGTGCAGTCTGTTGGGCTGGCAAGGACTACGCCGTCAGTCAGGAGACGTGATGCAGTCTGACGGGTACGGTCTTGTCAGATAAGAAGCTTCCCGGGAACGCCGCGTCGCTTAACAGCGAGCTGCCCTGTAGCGAGCTCTTGGATGTGTCCCGAGGTGATTCCGCCTGAGGTTGCCTTTGGGGCAATCTTCTTGCCTAAGTATTGGAGCGAGCTAGTTCTCTCAGCTCGCAAGCTGGGATAGGCTTGTCTTGGAGTATTCCCTTTCCACATACCGTGGTCCATGAGCTCGCGTTGTAGCAAGCTCATTCCGTGGCAAGTTGTAATGTAGCGAGCTATCTTGCGAGGACCTTAACGAGCTCGCTACTCAGTCGTAGCCAGGCTGTCATGCTGAGTTGCTGCTTATGCTGAGTCACGTCCACGTGTCGCCTTCTTAGGAGGTCGGGTCAAATCACCCTCCATCAATAATTTTTTTATAAGTTTGATAGAAAAATTTTAACATGCATTAATATTATATATATTCTTCATATTAAACAAAAATATATTTGAAAAATAAGAATTATTGTTAGTAAGGATAGAAATGGCTAATATACAAATAAAAAATGAATTAATGTCTTAATTGTAGTCCATTTTCGTGGTTAAATAGGTTAATGGTTGAACCAGTAAGGTCATTTGGTTGCTGACTATTATCATCATCATTGTTTGATATTGCCATGTGCAATGCACATATACTTTTACTAGTATCCTTAAAGTTCCAAGTGACAGTATCCAAGTCAGCCAACCATCCTACTACCACCTTGGAGTTTCCTTCCATTATTAAGTTCTGCACTCCAAGTTGATAAGCAATTTGTACCCCCTATGCCGCATCTAGGAATTTAGCCTTCACAGAGTCTCCTATTCTCACCGGTCCTGAAAAAAAGGCAATGATGTTGTTGTTCTCATCTCTCAGTATACCACCAATCCCGGATCGTCTTGGATTACCCTGACTACTTCCATCAAAGTTCAGCTTAACAAAACCCTTCCGTCAAAGTTACTTGAACACTAGGCTTCCTAGAGGAAGTGAGGGCAACTGTAGAATTCTTCATTAAATCCTCAAAGGAATAATCTTCAAAGAGCTTTAAGGATTTCAACCACAAAATAGACCTTGTAACAATATACACTTTGACCTCAAGAATGCTTCTTTCCTTCTCCTGAAAAATTATAGAATTTCTCTCTTCCCAAATAGTCCAAAGGAGAGTTGTTCTTATACACTTCAACATGATTCTCCTTCTTCTTGTGGTCCACACAAAGGTAGATGGGGAAAACAACACTTTTACCTCAGCTGGCAAGTTCCACCTACACTCAAACAAATCAAATACCCAATTCCAAATGACTGTAGCAAAAGGACAAGAAATCAAGTTTTGCACAAAATACACCAATTTGGGGATAAAAACAATAAATGTCTTTTCTTCTACAGGTTATTCATCGTATTGATTTTACCATAGTAACTTCCCAACAAAACACAATTATTTTTAGGGGAATAGGCCTAGACCAAACTTTCTTAACTAGGAAAGCCCGAGGAGAGAACTAGAGCAAAGGGAATTAAAGAAAGATGCACAAGTAAATGACCCTTTCGAAGTCAAAGTCCAAATCCTCCTATCAGAAATGAGTGGGTCCAAGCAAACAGAATCGAGTAACAATAAGAGTTCATAAACTGATAAGGATTCCTCATCTCTCAACCCTCTACGGAAGCCATGGTTCCAATTCGTCGACAAAGGGGTATACAGGGACAAAAGAAAGGAAGACACAGGTTCTTTTTTATAAAGGGAAATAGAGAAGAGAGAAGGGAACAGATCCTTAAGGGGCAAATTTCCCACCCAAGTGTCTTCCCATAAAAGAACACAAAGCATAGGAACCGTGGGAGGATGCCATGAATTGCCTTCCAAGGTGTTACAAGAATTGTCCGTCTGGATATCCCTGCATACCAACCATTTCTGAAATAGCCATGGATACTTGCCACCACTTCTTCAAAGTAATATTCTTTAATCGTAATCCTCCTTCCTCCTTTCTTCGACTAACTATCTCCCACCTAATCAAATGATCATTCTTCTCTTGCCCTTGCTCCCACAAGAAGCCCCTCATCATCTTCTCTATCCTCTTAGCTTCCCTAGTAGGAATGTTAAAGATAGACAAAAAGTTAATCGACAAATTAATTAGTGTGGATTTGATCAAAGTCACTTTACCCCCCACAGAGATATAATTCTTTTTCCATCTTGCCAACTTCTTTCCAAACTTTTCCATAACAGGGATCCAAAAGCGGCTTTCCTTTGGGTTAGTTCCTAGAGGAAGACCTAGATAAGTTAAGGGCCACGATGAGGTGGAGCACTCTAAGCAACCTGCAATAGCCTCTATTTCTTGAACATCCATATTGACTCCTACCACAACTTTTTTCGAAGTTGATTTTTAGATTTGAGGCCTTTTGAAAAGAATTAATTAAGTTCTTAAGGTTCCTAACCTTCCTTAAATTGCTTCCTTCACAAAAGAATATAGTATCATTTGCAAACTGAAGGTGAGTTATAGGCACACTATTTCTTCCTATTCTCTATCCACTCACTACCTCCCTGTCTGGTTTTGAAATCAATCTACTTAACACATCAGCAACAAGAATGAATAAAAAGGGGGAGAGTGGATTACTTTGTCTTAGGCCCCTACACGTTGGGAAGAAGTCCTTAACTACTCCATTGACAAGGATAGAATAATGGCAAGAAGTGAGACAACCCTTAATCCACTTGCACCATTTTTCCCCAAACCCACACTTAGCACCTCTAAGAGGAAACTCTAGTCCACCAAATTGTAAGCCTTTTCTAGATCCAATTTGCAGACAACCTTTTTTACCTGATCTCTTCATATCCTCCACACATTCATTAACTATCAAAATCTTATCTACTATTTGTCAGCCTTGTACAAAAGCACCTCGAGCTTGACTAATTAGAGAGGGAAGTACCATTTCGGTCCTCAATGATAAAACCTTCGCCAAAATTTTGTAAACACTAGTCACCAAGCTAATTGGTCTAAAGTCCTTAGGATGCTTAGCGATAACCTTCTTGGGAACAAGAGCTACAAAAGTAGCATTAACTCCAAGGCTAACAACATAATTATCCTCAAACTCCCAGAAAACCTCAAATAAATCATTTTTAACTATGCCCCAACAATCTTGATAAAAAGGCCATTGTAAATCCATCTGGCACCGGAGCCTTAGATCTATCCATTAAGAAAACTGCTTATCCGATCTCTTCCTTCTCAAAGTTTCTTTCCAACCATCCCCTCTCCCTCTCAGAGAGACTTAGTTAGCCTAGACCATCCACTTCCACCCTACAATCAAGAGGTCTTCTCAGAATTAACTTAAAGTGATCTACAAAGCATCTGATTATCTCTTCTTGAGAGGAGATTTCATCTCCATCTATATCAAGTTGTGCTACAAAATTTTTCCTCCTTCTCCCATTGGCCATTGTATGAAAAAATTTTGTGTTCCCATATCCTTTTTTGATCCATTTAAACCTTGATTTCTGCCTCCATAAAATATCTTCTCACAATAGAACATCTTCTAATTCATTCTTTAATCTCCATCTCAACTCTCGTTCCTGTGCATTCATAGTCCTGTGGGATTCCTTCTTGTCCAATTCTTCAATCTGAGCCAACAAGGAAGATTTTAAATCCTCTATCCTCCCAAAACGGTTCATGTCCCAAGCTTTCAATTTTGTCCTCAAATTTCTTAGTTTTTTATGAAATCTAACTCCTTTCCACTTCATCCCCTTAGATCTTCACTCCACCAACTATCAACATTTTTTTTACAAAGTCTGGGTGAGACAACCATATATTTTCAAATCTAAAGGGTCTAGGTCCAAAGTCTAAGGGTTCCTCTCCTAACTGAATAAAGCAGTGATCCAAAGTAACTCTAGGTAACCCTTTAACCATCAATCCCCTCTATTGATTCTCCCAGGCTTCATTAAACAAGAATCTATCTAACTTTGAATAGGTTAGGTTTTCCTAAAACTTGTACCAAGTAAAATTGGCTTGCAAAAGCGGAATCTCCTTCAGCTCACAAGAGTTGATAAAATCATTGAATTTCCTCATATTAGTCGTGATAGATTGATGAGGGTTATTTAACTCAGTTGTGAACCGAATTACATTAAAATCTCCACCTAAGCACCAAGGACCTTCCCATAACCCTTGAATGCTATACAACTCCTTCCACAATTTATTACTCTCTCTGTAATTATTAGGCCCATACACATTGGTTAGAAGCCAAGTAAAATCACCTCCACCATTTTGAATTTCAGAGACAGAAAAGTTACCTACTAATTTCATTTCATTTGTTGAACCACAAAATACGATATGGTCGAGGGTGTTGAACAGTCTTGAACTGTAACTTATCCACCATCTCTTGAGAAACAAGATTCTCACTACTCCCACTATTGATAATTAGGTTACACAACTTCCCACCAGTTGTACAACATGTTCCAAAGATATTCTTTCTCAATCAATCTCCTAGTAGTGGTTCTTGAGGTGCAGTCATAGAGTGTCGTATCACTAGAGCCTCACCCTCAATATCCCCATCCAAGTTTTCTTTCTCTAAAGCATTAGCTCCAGTAGTTTCAGCCACTTGCCCATCCTCAACATGGCCTATATCATCTTGTTGTTCATTAGTGACTTCATCAACCATATGTGTTTGCCCTTCAGTCATTCTCTTAGGACATTCATCTTTGTTGCATTTGAAGTCCCTTGGACTATAGGGCATGTTTGGTTGATCACACGACCCCTACCAGCCCCAACACTTCGACCTACTAATGAAGATGTACTTTGGACAGCACTTAGCCTCTGCCCTAAGCTCCAACTTAATTGAGCTTCAACCTTTAGAGCTAGCTAATATGCATCATTTATCTTATACGGGCAATGTAGGCTGACTTGATCTTGTATTGGCAACCTCAAACCATTGATATATCTACTAACTTTTTGCTTTTCGGTTTTTGACATATTACTCTCAAGAGTTAATCTATTAAACTCTTTTGTGTACTCCTTCACACTCTTTTTCTCGTTGCCTTAAATTCTACACCCTTTGGTAAAGAGTTTACTCATAGTCTAGTGATAAGAATTGGGATTTCAGCTTCTCTTTCATTCTTCCCCAGGAACCAACCTTTCTTTTCCCCTTCCTTTCTTTGACCCTTTGGTAAAATTTTCCACTAATCTAAGGCTATCCCACGCATCTTGGTCGTTACAAGCTTCACTTTTCTTTCTTCATTTGTTTCTTTCCAATCAAAATAATTTTCAATACTGCCCAACCAGTCTAGAAGCTCTTCAGGTTCCAACTCACCTTTAAACTCGAAAATATGAAGTTGAACACCATGACCTTGATTAGATTGTAAAGCTTGCACTATTCGGTCTTCCCACCACTGGTTGCTATTCCTTCCATGTTGATCACCTTCAAATTGCTCAATGTCTTCACTTGATTCTTCAATAATAATGTCAGTGAGTTGATCATCAACTCTAAGAGCTTATCTTCTTCTTCCTAGCCCCAAATCATTTGCTACGTCACCATCCCTAGTAGCATTTTGAGCTGCAAGTTGAGCAAGATGTTCAATCTGTTCTTGCAATCCTCTTATAGCTTCTTGGAAAACATCTATAGTAACGTGTTGTGGTCTTCTACCACCCCTACCACGTCCACCCCTTGTAGCCATGATAATATAGAAAACACAAGAAGGAGATGAACTTTGAAGCAAACCCAAGGAAAGAACTTGCTCTGATACCACTTGATGTGGACAAAAAGACAAATTACATGCAGTACCTCAAGTATACAACAATAAGCACAAAAAATACCAAGCTGAAAACAACAAAATAAGTTGGATTTTTTAGGGATTTCAGACATCAACCTGAAGTAAAACTCCTTCTGAAATAGATATGCTATAGTAACAATAGCAGCAAGCTGGCCTCCCATGCGGAAACGCAGTGATTAAAGGATTGGAAGGTGCCAAAATGGGTCGACTCCTCAAAACCCAAGCTCCCAATGCTTGAAAACCCTATTTGGGGCTAAGCTACATCTCAAACAAATGGATATGCTATAGTAACAATAGCAGCAAGCTGGCCTCCCATGTGGAAACGCAATGATTAAAGGATTGGAAGGTGCCAAAATGGATCGACTCCTCAAAACCCAAGCTCCCAATGCTTGAAAACCCTATCTGGGGCTAAGCTACATCTCAAACAAGATAGAAATAACCAAAAAGACCCCTACAGAAACAACCCCCTTATCTTTTATAAGACTCACTAGTTTGCTGGACAAGCTAGCTAAAATATTTACACAGAAGCCCCTAGAATGTTTTCCTCTCACCAACAACTCCTTAGGAACAAAACTAACTTCAAATGAACACCTAAAAGATAACTTTTGTTACAAAAGACCCAAGAGACCAAAACCCAACAAAAATGCACCCAACTGCCCCTAACAAAAAATCTAACTTATAAAATGATGAAAATACCCCTGGTCCCAAACTGTCAACAAAAATACCCCAAAATAATTATTTGGGATCCCACTACAAAAAACCTTCAAAACATAATACATTCACACATTTTTTTCTTATTTTCTTGCCTCATCAAAACTGGAACCTCAAATAGAAAAGTAAAAAAATAGAGTTAAATGAATCCTCCTACACTCAACTCTCTAAACAAAATATAGAGTAAAGCACCAGCCTTTCAGCTTGACTATCTCTTACTGTGGAAAAAAAAACTATCTCACAGTTTGGAACAAAGCAGAGTACGATTCTCTACACTCAAATCAATGTACCTGGCAAGCCAAATGGATCTTGACAAAAATGATTTAATCAAAGCCAAAATATTTGCAATAACACGATCAAATATTTCCAAAACCCGTTATTTAGCAATCTCAATCATTTTCTAATAAATCCCAATCATCCTATGGATAAAATATTAAAAAGAATATATGCATACTTAAAATCATAGAATAGGGAAAAAAGAGAAGTGAGAAGAAGAAGAAGAAGAAGAAGAAGAAGAAGAAGAAGAAGAAGAAATGCAGGGAAACAAGCTAAGTGTGAAGGTTTCTAAAAGAGTTCCATATGAAATAGACTCCTCGTTTTTTTGACACTTTCCTAATAAAAAAGAGAGGGTGGCAAAGTTCTTTAATAAGCACAATTTGGTGAAGAGTTATATTAAGATCCAAATTCTTGAGAAAAGAGATGATGTGGCCTAATGGTAGAGGTTAAAAGCATTTGTGACTTGGCTTAATAGAGGGCTGAGAAGGGAGAAGGAGAGATTTAAGGATAAAGCAATATGGGTGGTTTGGAGCATGGAGAGGCATGGTGATGTGGACCGTCTTGCTATATATATGGAGATAGGTAAATTCTGTTTCACTTATGTTTTCCACTACAAACAAATAAAAATTTGGTTCATAAATTCTGCAGAGTGCAAGCCCGTAAACTTGGTCAGGGTTAGAGCCCATAGATGTGTTGGATTTGAATGTGTTGTTCAAAGCATAGTCATTGGTAGTCTTGATATTGCAAAATGAATAGAGAAACTATGCTTTGTAGGGAGTACAAAGTATGATAGTGTATTTTGAAAATTTGAAAAAAAAATGAAGGACAAAAGAGTCACAAAATGCTTATTAGAGAAAGAACCACCAAATGCCCAATATGAAACAAATACTTATTTTTTAAAATAAGCACTTAAAAAGCTCGGTGCCAAATGCAAATAAATATTTATTTGAATAAGCACTTGTTTTTAAACACATATTCAACAGGCACTTATTTTTAACATTAAACACTCTTGAACAATGTTTTGAAAACTGGACCAACCGACTGGTTGAACCGTGCCCCATCCCTGGCTGGTCTGGATTCACCCCCCAAACCAGTATGTTTAAAAATGTAAATAACTGTTCGCCCAACCGGTTCAACCAAAGAACCGGTCCCCGTTTTTTACATTTTCACTTTTAGTACAAAAACACAAAAAAAACTAAAATTGGGCCAAACAAGCCATAAGGTTCAATTGAATCCCAATCCCAACCAATGCAAAACCCCTCTTCTATCGTTCTTTCTAGTATTCTATGCTCCTTCAAACCTAACCTAAGTCTAGCCACCACCACCAGCGCCTCCAGCTCCACTGCCGACGCCATTACTAGCCATAACAGATAGTCTCTCCCCTCCTCTTTCTTCTTTTTCTCCTTCCTGCTGGTGAATAATGTTGATTGTGTTCCTCTCCCTAAAACTCCATCGGCCGGTTTCCTCTCCTCCTCCTCCCCCTTCTTCTTCTCATTGGCAGAGGCAACAATGTTCTCTATTCAGTGTCCTCTCCTATCCTTCTTCCCTATTTCATTCTCCTCCTCCTCCCATTGATTTCTCTCTCTCTCTCTCTCTGTATCTAATTATGAATATGATTTTTGCAACATTTATTCATTGCTGATTACTCTTTCTTTGTAATTTAGTACTTTAGTTTACACAAATTTTTAATATTTATTTTTTAATTATTGAACTTGAAATTAATTAATTACTCAGTTTTGTAAATTTTGATTACAACTTTGCTCAAATTGAAATTCTAATTTGATTTTTGCTCCAGGCTTGGAATTTAATCTTTCCTTTAGGCTTCAGTCCACCAAATTCGGCCAAGATACAAGACAATCCACCTAGTTGTTCAGTATTGAAGGTTAGCCTAACTGCCTAAGCCCTCTTGAAATCTTGAAATAAAAACTTAAACTTAAATAAATTGATTTCATATTTTGAATTTAAGTGATATTGATACTGAAATAGCTGAAAATTGAAATCAATTTTAGTTTATCATGTATATGTATGCATTATAATTTTTGAATTTTATTTATTATATATATGCTTATTTATTATATTAATATGGTTCGACCTCCGGTTCAACCTCGGTCAGACCTCTGACCCGCGAACCTCAGGCTTTACCGGATCGAAGCCTGGTCCGGTTTTCAGAATACTAAACATGGCCTTTGTAAATATTGGAAAAGGGGGTGTCTTAATAAATAAAAAAAGTACCGTACCGAATGAAATTGTAGGAAAAAAGTGCAGGAAATCTGAACGGTATGGATAGTTTAGTGTTACGTAACACCACCTTCTTTAGTTTTTCCTTGTCTGTGTAGGTGGGACCCGCCACGGAGATCTTTCAGGGCCCTCAGTCTCCTCTGCCTTGATTTTTCTTGTCGCTCTTCTGGTTTGCTTCTTCTCTCACCTCTCCGTTCTGCCCCAGGCCCAAATATACTTTCAAATCTCAGAAAGAGTGTGAAATCGAAAGCCGAGAGATCTGGGGTTTCGACATTCAGCTTGTGGAGGCAGATTTCTTAAGGTTGGGATTTGATTGATGTTTAGTTTCATTTGTTTTTCTATTGCATCCGTCGTTGTTGTCAGAAATTAGAAACAGAGGTTTAGGGTTTAAATGGTAGATTTTGTTTTGAGTTTTTAAAATATTGCTCTTGAAAGTTTTGACATTTTCCTTTAAGTTTTTAAAATTCTATCTTTACAGGCTCGAGTTGCTTGGTTTCCTGCTTTTGTGATCGGGCAACGTCTGGTTCGATAAGTTGCAGTTTATTGGTTTCTGTTATCTTCGAAAGTTTAAATCAGATTCATTCCAGCAAAAGATAAATCCTTAGGCCGTGAAGCTCAACTCTGGTAAAACGCATTTATCTGTTTTTTTTTTTTTTTTTTTCCCTTTCTTGTTTCCTTGTTGTTTCTCTGTATTTAGCGTTTGCTTTTGTGCAGGTTGAATTTAAAGATTGCAGCTTGCAATTTGAAATTTCATGCATAATGAAGTACCATATAGATGTTAGTTTGGGTATTTTGATCAGACACTGTTTTGTGAACTTCAAATGGTTCTTTTTTTTATCAATAACTTTGAAAAGATTTCATTAATTAGAAAACTTTAAGATACAACAAGAAGTTGTGAAAGAAATTAGCTTTAATAAGCTGATCCGGGACAGAATTACAAATGTGCCCAAAACATATTTTTGTTCTTTGAACCCCTTGCTTTGTTAAACTATCTGCCAACTGTTGGCAGATCTCCTAACCCATCCCACCTGGATTGACATGTTCCTTGACATCCATTTAAATCTTAGGAAATCATTCTTCAACTGTCATGTCACCCTTCCCCTTTCTGCAACCATTTTATCACAGTTTTTGAGTCTCCCTTGATGATCAGTCATTCAGTCTATTAATACCCAACTCCTTAGTCTTTTCAACCCCATATGCTGTAGGTACATACTCTGCCCTTGCCACATCACCCTCCTCCACAGGACCGGATTACAGGGCAATAATGAGTCCATTTTCATCTCTAATGGCCCCCCAATGCCTGAAGGACCTGGGTTACCCACACAACTCCCATCAAAGTTCAGCTTCTTCCAACCATTTGTTGGAGGAGACCATGCCTCAAAGAACTGTTGTCTCCTCCCTGAAAAAGTCTTTGACCTTAAAAGATGAAAACAACTTCAAGCTTTTTACCCAATGTGCCACCCTCACTGTTTCGACTAAATCTTCCTTGCATTTTTCTTTTCCTTCAAATATTCTATCATTTTTTTCCTCCTAAATGGTCCAAAGCATTGCTGCCCTAGTACATCTCCATAGAATCCTACCCCTCATTTTCATTCCACTAATACCATTAGGGCTGAATAAACCTTCCACCTTGTTAGGAGAAGACCGCCTGCACCCAAAAAGGGAAGTAAACCAATTCCAAATAAAACTAACAAAAGGGCAATATATTAGAAGGTGGAAAGCAGTCTCACCACTCAACTTACACAGGACACACCAGTTGGGGGACAAGCACCAATTTGGTCTTTTCCTTTGAAGTACATCAAAGGTATTAATACAACCATGAAATACTTTCCAATAAAAAGCACTGATTTTAGGGGGAGTAGAGGGCACCAAATTTCTTTGATTGGGAAAGGAAGAGAATATTGTGTGGCAACCAACGATTGTAGAAGGGATTTACAAGAAAACGACCCGTCAGAATTAGGACCCCAAATCCTAGAATCTGACCCACCTTCTCCCAAGAATACTGAATTCAGCAATCCTCACAGCTTGGACACTACAAGAAGTTTAGACTCTCTAAGGTTCCTATTAAAGCCCAAGTTCCAATTCAACCTTGGAAGGTGAGATGGTTGATTTAGGAAATCTGAAATAGGCTTATCCTTGAGCCTGGACAGATCACAAAGAGAAGGAAATTTCTCACCCAAAGGAGTATCTTCAATCCACACATCCTCCCAAAATATGATTTTACTACCAGAAGACAAGTCGTACCTGATATGATTTAGGAAGGTAGGGAGAACATCATGGATGGCCTTCCAGGGAGCAGCCAAGGTAGCCCTACGGAGACATCTAGCATCCCATCCGTTGCTCGACATGCCATGAATGCTTGCAACCACTTTGTGCCATAATTTCTCATTTTCATTTGGAAACCTCCAAAGCCATTTGCAAAGAAAAGCCTGATTCTTTTGATAAAAAAAAAGCAAAGCCTGATTCTTTAGCCTAACATTACCTATTTCCAAACTTCTTTCCACCTTCAACTTCCTCACCTTTTCCCTTCTAACCAAATGATCCTTCTTTTTTTCCCCTGGCTCCCAAAGAAAATCCCTCAATTTTCCTCACTATCTCTTGTGGCATCTTAAACATTGACATGTAGTACATTGGAAGATTTGCTAAAGTAGACTTAATTAGAGTTATTCTCCCCCAAGGAGATATAGTTCCTTTTCCACGCTGCCAAGTGTTTATCGATCCTTTCCACCACTAGAGACCAAAAACTAGCAGATCTAGGGTTGTCTCCTAGGGGTAAACCTAAGTATTTCATTGGCCACTCACCTTTCTCAGCTTAGGGAATCTACTGAAAACCTCATTTCATCATCTTCAATGTTGGTTTCAACCAATAAGCTCTTTGACCAATTAATCCTCAAATTAGACATCCTCTCATCAAAGAGTTTCACAACTATCTTCAGAATTTTCCATTCCCTCCCTACTTTCTCCATCACAAAAAATAAGAATATCATCTGCAAACTGTAAGTGACCAAAACATTATCCTTCCCAACTGACCAACCTCTGAATAGTTGCACACAATTTGGTCTTGAAATCAATTTACTTAGGGCTTCAACAATCAAAGTAAATAGAAAGAAAGGGGGTCACCCTGCCTGAGCCCACAGAATCCTTCGAAGAAATCGTACTTTGTCCCATTAACTATTACTGAATAGTGACTAGTTTCTAAGCATCCTTTAATCCATTTACACCACAAATTTCCAAAGCCACACTTCCTCATAATATCAATCAAGAAGTTCCAATCCACTAAATCATAGGGTTTTTCCAAATCCAGTTTGATAGCCACTCCTTCCCTCTTTAATCTCTTTTGAGCCTCCAAACATTCATTGGCAATTAAAATTTGATCAATAATCTATCTATCCTACACAAAGGCCCCTTGAGCTTGAGAAACAAGTGGGGGGATCACCTTCTTAATCTTTAGACACAACACCTTTGCTATCACCTTGTAAATACTGGTGACTAGACTTATTGGTCTGAAATCCCCTGGCTGGTTGGCATTGTTCCTCTTTGGGATCAATGCTCTTGTGAAACCATTGGGTCCTAGTGCTTTTGATCTATTCATAGAAAAGATCGCTTCCTTAATCTCTCCCTCTTCAAACCTTTTTTCTAGAACTTGGACTTGAGTTCCCCCCAATGTCTCCCAATCAATGCCTTCAATCCTCCATCTCTCAATTAGGGGTCTTTTATTAATTGACCTAAAGTGCTCTAAGAATGCTTTAGGAATCTCACCTTGGTCCGTGATCTCACTTTCCCCCACCAATAAAGAAGTAATCATGCACTTCCTTCTCCTTCCATGTGTAATGGCATGGAAAAATTTTGTATTTTCATCACCTTCTTGAAGGGAGATGAGAGATCCATCATATGGATGGCTGAACCCTGCAGGAAGGTTGGGCAAAATTTCAAAATTTCTCTCTCCCATCTGGGAATTACATTGCCTATTTTAGAAAACTGCATTTTCAAGGATCAATCTTGAACCAAACCGGACCATATCTGAAACCAAAAGGGAGGAGAAGGATATACCTGATACGGAGTAACAGTAACTTCCAATGAAGGTGTTCACGCCCAAGGAGAAAACCAAAAACTGCTTCCACTGAAGATGACACAGTGTGAGGTGAAGCAGGATCAACAGGACGACTCTTTAGCAAGAACCGAATTCTTCAGCAAGAATGGAGTAGAGGGCTGGTGAGCACGACTTCAGATTGCTTCTTCTACCGAGAAGCAATATCAAGAACAATTCTTGATCACTCCCACAAGTGGAGATCGAACTGGGTAGGGGCGGCAAGAACAGGGAAGAACTCTGCCGACTGCTGGAATGTCTGTTGTTGTCTGGTGTCCTTGCATGTCCGCCCTGCTCTCTTATTTATAGCCTTAAAGAGACAACCTCCTGATCTGATTAGGAGTTTTCTTAATCCAAATCTTTATTTGGATCTGGACTCTTTAAGTGATAAGGTTAACCCCTTATCTTATTTGTAGTTTAAGATCAGCTTAATCCTAATCAAATTAGGAGTTTCCTGATCCAAATCTTTATTTGGATCTGGACTCTTTAAGTGGATAAGGCTTATCCTCTTATCCTTATCTACTGATCCAAACCCAAATTTGCCCCTATTTAATTAATCTAATTAACCCAGTTC
>NW_010729125.1:761546-815797 GCF_000365185.1 Nelumbo nucifera
TATTTTCTTTTCTTTATATTTTTCTTTCTTTCTATTTATTGCAGCAGCTTACTGTATAAATATGCCMATTRGCAATAGAATGAAACATATCAGTATTCTACCATTCCAAAACAATATATGTATGTATATCTTTATATAAATATATTTTGCAAAAACAAATTTCAACGGTTGAAATCAACTGCCGGCAGTTTTAGGTTTCCATCAGAGAGAGTGCATCCCCGATCATTCACTTTGTCCGACAAAGGAGCTGATCCTATCACTATAATCACCCACTTAGATGAATTCTTGGACTGTCCCAACATACCCAGGTTTTGACCCCCTCTAAGGATCTCACTGATTGGCATATCAAAGACAACCCAATCCGACACCTGGTGTAGTACCATAATCGAGTCTACGGGTCAGGTGTAACATTCCGGTTTTGCCCACCTATCTCCAAGGTCCAGGGCCATACTGGAGTTTCTGTTCGGTTTAGGGCTTCAAGAAAATCCACACTGCATGTATTTCAGGTCTCACCCTGGCAGCTGAGACAAGCTGCCCCAACCAACTTGGTAGTACATCAGTGTCAGCCTTGGCAGGATAAATCTCCCCAGATCTATCTTACGGCTGTGAAGATTCTAAACTAACACGAGTCTCATATGTGTCCAGTTTAAGGGTATTACACAGAAACACACCGCAATAACATGAATCAAATATGTACTTTATTCATTTACAATAAATCTCATAATGTACATCATGTTGATTGGAGCTAAGGGCATACACTGTTTAACACTTCTTTGATTCATCTCTCTCTTGACTTTTGCTTCCAACATATTTCCTCTCTCAACAATGTCTCCCTTAGCTCTTTCTTCAAATACCATCTTAATTCCTTTTCACCTTCACCTAAAGTTCCTTCTACCTCTTTGCTATCTATTGCCTCAATTTGAGAAATCAAATATGCTTTCTTCTCCTCCAATCTTCCCAACTTCTCCCTATTCCACTCATTGATTTCCTTTTTCAACAATTAGAGCTTCTTTAGGAACTTTTGGCCTTCCCACATTAGGGGCATGACCAAGCTATTCCTCCAAACTTTAATTTTCTCTTTAAAATCCGAGTGAGTGAGCCACATATTTTCAAATCTGAATGGAGTTGGGTCACCATCACTGATTCTCTCAAACAAATAGATGGGCCAATGGTTTGAGGTGATTCTAGGTAGATTTCTTCCAAGTAACCCTGGCTAATGCTCTTCCCAATTGGGTGAAACTAAAAACCTATCAAGCTTGGATAGAATAGGGGTTGTTTGAAGGTTTGACCAAGTATAGCAAGATTGCCCTAGAAGAATATCTCTTAGCTCAAAAGCTTCAATAAAGAAATTGAACTTTCTCATGCTCGGTGTGGTTCTTTGCCTACCCCCGGTTGTCTCACTCAAAAATCTTACTACATTGAAATCTCCCCCTATACACCAAGGTCCTTCCTAGAGTCCCCTAATATCCCCAAGCTCCTCCCACAATTTTTTCCTTTCTCTATATGAGTTTGGCTCATAGACATTCGTCAGGACCCATTCAAATCCGTCCTGCACACCCTTCAACTTAATAGAAACTGAGAATTTGCCCACCAGTTCTTCCAAACATTGCACTGTTTCTTCTTTCCACATTGTTATAATGCCCCCCGATGCACCCCAAGAGGGAGCAAAGCTCCAATTAATATTCCTCTCTCTCCACATGCTCCTTATCCACTTATTGTCTACTTCCTGAATTTTGGATTCTTGAATTAGAACAAAATCTGGTCTCCCCTTTCTCAATACCTCTTTGATTACTCCTCTTTTTGTGGCACTTCCTAATCCCTTTACATTCCAACTAATAATCTTCATGATCACATCAAGTACTGACCCCAACCCTCATTTAGCCTATAGGCCCCCTCTCCTTCTCCCTCCCCTGGCATTGAACTCCTTGTCCCCTTCCACATCACCAATGAGTTTTTCAACTTCATTTAGCTTCCTTCTCTCTTGCCCCCTTTTCTTTACTTACTTTGTTTTGAAGTTTATTTTCTTTGATTTTTTCCACTTTCAATCCCATTTTATCAGCCAAGTCCACCATTGGGTCCCTTGCACTCTGATCTTCTTGGCTTCTTTTACTCTCTCCCGCCTCCTTCTTTTCTTTCTTCCCCTTAACTAAAACCCTTCCAGCCTCCTCATCACTTGATCCTTCTTGGGATTGAATCCTTTTGGTGATTTCTTTTTCCCCATCTGTACCCAACCCCCTATCAGTCACTACTCTTTCCTTAGTCTTCTACATCCTTTCACCCCTAGCCTCAGACACACCCTCCCCCTCTTTCTCACCAATTGTCTCTCTCTCATCAACTTCACCTCCTAATCCCCTACTCGTCTCTCCTTCTGCTGGCTGATTCATGGGCAAATCATATCCAAGGATGGGAGCTGAAGAGTCTGTAGGACCAATAAAACATATATTAGCATAAAAAACTAAACCAACAGAGTTGTTAAGGATACCAGAAGGCTGAGAAGTAGATACAACAGGAGTTTTAGTAACAAAAGCTTCGGTACCCTTTTCCTTTTGGTGCCTCTCCAAGCCCCTAACTTCAGTTTTAATTAGATGGGAAGGCTTCGAAGGAGTATTTGACTTGGCCATCTCAGTACTTGTACCCCCACCCAGAATATCCTCTGTAACCTCCTGGTTCCCCTGTTGAAACACCAACTTATCATCTTGCTCTTGTCTCTCGCCTGGAATGAGTTCCTTACCCCCTTGGATACCTCTATTCCCCTCCTGACAATTTGAAAGATCCTTCAAGCCACTAATCGGTGTCAGCCGCAAATCACCATCTCTGTTCTTAGTTGAATGAGATATGTCTCCACCTTGTGATCTCCTCTTGTTAGCTACAGCCTCCTTTCCATCAAAAAGGGAGACAATGTGAAAGTCATCGTCCCTCTCCACACTGACCTGAACTGTCTCCAAAACTTCTAATGCTAGAATCGTCTTCAGAAGAGAAGCCGTCGTCTGAGTCTTCACAGTCGACCCACTGATCATCTTCATCGTCATCCTTCCAATCCACCTTAGTCCTATCATAGCGAGGATTAGGCCTGTTACGAATTACCCACTGCATCTGTGAAGGTTTTGTGCCTGTTTGACTGTCTTGGGTCGATGGGGACGACGATAGAGCATGATTACCATCCCCCATCGCCTTACTAAAGCCCTTGCACGTGCCATTTAAGTCATCATGTGGGTGGGAATTAGATTCTGGTTTGACTCGCCGATTCGGCCCAGGTTCAGCCTGTGGCCCATCCCTTTTGACCCCGTTTTTTAACACTTCCACAAAAGATGGTTTAGTCTTCAGGCCGACTGACCGGTGAAATTCAAAAACATTTGGATAACCCTTTTTTAATGGCAATTGGAGCCAAGCGGCTTAATGTTTGACGGTCCACCTTCTAAAACATGGCTGACAGAGAGCAACTGGTCTTCCATAGCTTCATGTCCACTTGGCAGCCTTCTGGACACGTCACCATTGTCTCCTTCCTCCTTACCTTTCTCCCACAACAGCATTTCAACTTCCAACACTAACCAGACTCTTTTCCACCACCTGTTGGAGAAGGTCTCGACCGGTCTTGGGACCCGCTGTGGATTAGAACCCTTCACTTTGATTTTTACTGCTTGAAGAGAAGACAAATTCACTGCTACAAGCGACCCTCCACAAAGTACTGCCACTTGGGAGAAAATCTCCTGCTTCCATAGATTGAACAGAAGCCCAACCATCTTTATTTGAATAGACTCCACTTCCTCCAACTCAAACTCGTTGCAGGAAGGGTTCCAGTTCTGCAACAAGGCCCAACCCTCTCGTGTCTGTGACCAAAATCCAAGATGGCTGCCTTCTTCTCAAACAGGAACAAGAATGCTTGTTCTATCACCAGAAGTGTCTTCATGACATCAACTAAGGCCCTGTTTGGCGCGTCTTTTCACGCGGGCTGTCGGCTTTTTAGAAGCCCGGCAGCCTGCATTTTGGTCTTTTCCCGTTTAGTTGGGAAAAGATCTAGCCGCCGAAAGCCACAGTCCCGAAAAGACGCGGTAAGCCCATTTCAGGCTATTTTCGGGAAGCTCCTAATGGAGCTTTTCGCCTTTTTTTCAACCCATCTTCGTGCGGAAAGACGCACGGACAGATGTGCCTTAACCAAACGGTCTTCAAGCTGTTAAGATGTTGATGCAAAAGCTCACATCGTCTTTTGACTGTCAGAGCTTCTAGAAGATCTTTCAAAAAAGACTTGCCAAATGGCCCCTAAAACTCCTTTCCAGTCTACCACTTCCTCTTCGAATCTTATCACCTTTCTTTTTTCCCAGTCTTCCAAAGTTCCATCTAATACCAATTTTGGACACAACGGCTCCACCTACACCTTTGATCTTTTCTTTCTCCTCCTCTCCAGTCTGTGAGATTGCTAGGCTCTTATCTGCTGCGATTTCTTGTGCTGACGTTTCCGGTACTTGGGTAGGGATGCTTGTTGTTCTTTCCAATCCCCACCTCCTTCGCTCAAAATCATCTAGAGCTCCTGCAACTATAAATCCAACCTTGCTTCCTTTTCGCTTCTGGTATACAAATCACTTGCTTCTTTCCATTTCCAAATGCCTCAGTTAGCTGAATGAAGGTACCCCTGTTGTTACTTTTCTTCTCAACCAAGAATCTTTTCCTACCACAAGCCAACTCTCCTTTCCATCCAGGCTTTGTGATCGCAAGGATTGTACCATCAAGGAAACCTTTGAACCAGCAAATCACCTCCCTCCCCAAAACTACTAAAGCTCTCTTATCTTCTCTGGTTTTCATCGCTGAACCTTCACTGATTTCTTCCAGAAGAAATCTTTTCTTTTCCACAACCATTATCTTCCTCCACTTTGTCGCCGGCAGGAACCTTTCCTTCGTTGTCATGGTCCCAAGTCTCTCAACCATCCAGATTCCAGAAGAAACCATTAGTGTATCAAAATAAACAAACTACTCTAGAACCTTTAAACATACATCTGCTATGTGTGCATGGCGTAGCTCAAGCCAGATAGGGTCATGATCCTCCAAAAGAACCTCCTTTTTCTCTGGGGGACCACCTATTTTGCTTGGAACCTATATTATGTGTGTATTACATGTTAATATCATAACAAAAGCTGTGGAAAGACAAAACCTATATTATGTGTGTATTACATGTTAATATGTCAACTTTTCTTAAAAGGAACAGTTTAAATTTTCTTGAAATAGGTGGGTAAGGATGATAGATACAAGAGTATAAGATGCATCAATATTGCATCCTAGTCAGTGAATAACCACAAAATTATAGAAATCCTTAAACCTTTATAATGATGATTAAGGAAAAAGCTATCTTTGCATCTTGTTCCACAGTGTTCCACAGTTGCTGGTAAGAGGAGAGGCTTGCTCTCCACTGCTAACTACTTTACAGTTCCCTTCTTTCCACGCATTTCTGAGTGAAGGGAAGTGGGTATAACATCTAAGCATCTAACCATGCTTACATGGGCTGTTGCCATTCTAACCATGAAGAAGGTCCATTAAACTATTATGTAGGGGTGAGGGTCCCGTTGGGTTCATTTGTAAGGTGTGGTTTTGGCTAGGTTGGGTTGTTTATAGTCATTAGGTCTGCAGTATTTGGTGGTGATGAGGAGGTTGTATGCCAATGTTTTGTGGTGTCTGTGATACTTGTCTTTTATGTTTTGGCCCCTTTTGTTGTAAGATATGGCCTTCCTCTTGTTGCTGGCCTAGTTGGAAATTGGAATGGCCTTCCTCTTGTAAGATGTGGCCTTCCTCAGGTGCTTTTGTTATTTTTTCAGTAAGCTCTCTGGCTCCCATGAAAAAGTTAGTTTCCCTGGGTATCACTTACCCCTAGGTGGGTAAGTAACTTTCCCAGCTGGGGGGAAAGTTTATAAAACATAATGGGACAAGTTTGTCCATTCTAACATTAGTTTTTTATGGGTAAAAAAGTCATTATATAACTTACTTAGGAACCAAAAGAACATGGGTAAGTGAATTTACCTAGATAAATGTTTCCTGTCTAGGTAAGTGCACTTAGCCAGGTAAGTGGCCTTTTGGAAAATGAATGGGGCCTAAGTGTTTGGAATTTATTTTGTGTATAAGAAAGAAATTGGAATTCTTATTATTTTTTACTTTAAGTCAATATGGGATTTCGGTCTTACTTTCTAATTTTAGTTCTGGAGTTCGCAGTCCTAGAGCTATGGTAGTCACTCTATTTCCTTTTTTTTATGAGTAATAATGAAATTTTATTAATTCAGAAACTGATTTAGATTTATAATCTCGTATAACCCTGGAGGCCTGGCGCCCCCCAAGTGGAGGGTGGATGAAGCTGAACTTTGATGGAAGCAGCTTTGGCAATCCTGGTCCTTCCGGAATTGGTGGAGCGTTTAGAGATGAGAATGTGAATATATGTGGTTTGTATTCAGGACCTATTGATCAAGGTGACTCAGTGAGAGCTGAATTTATGGCTGCTGTTGTTGGAGTGCAAAAAGCAAAGGATATGGGAATTACAAGGCTGATTGTTGAAGTGGACTCAAAAATAGTCATTGGCTGGTTGAAAAAAAGGAGAAGGGGTTCTATGGCAATTCAGAAATGATTTCAGAAGATTCAAGATGATATCAAGAAATATGCAAATCCATGTAAGATGGGTTAGGAGGTCTGCTAATGGGTTGGCGGGATGGATTAGCTAAGCAAGGAATTCATAGGCAACATTTGTTTTGGGCTCAATGTTAATTGTGTGTGGGGACTTTTGATGTATAGGGTCTTTGCCCTAACAACTTCTTGTTGTACCCTTTTACTCTTTAATCTTAATAAAAAATTCTTGAGTTGCTGATCAAGAAAAAAAATCTTGTACAACAACCCTTGGAATGGCTCAAGCTGCAGCCTCTCCTAACAGATTGCCAAGAAACTAGGAAAAGAGTACAGAAATCACAGCTGAGCCCAGAACAATTCCTCCCTATTTGCCCCTTGTTTGGCTAATACATCAACCAAAGCATTTGCTGATTTCCCCACTCATTGAATAGAAACTGACATATTCCTTGTCAGCCATTTAATCTTCTTAATTTCGTTCTTTTAGCACCAAACAACATCCTCAGGGTTCTTCAACCAGCCCATCACCACCTTGGAGCCCTCTTTAATAATTAATTGTTCTACCCCCAATTGGTTTGCAAATTGCACCCCTTGTACAACAGCTAGTAATTCTGCAGAATCTCTGAATCCCAAAGGACCCAACTACAGATGAACAACCTATCCAAGCTCATTTCTCAGAATCCCCCATTTTAGATGGCCCTGGATTGCCCAAACTGCTCCCATTGAAATTCAGCTTCAATGAGCCTTCAGGCAGGGGAAACCACCTTTTACTACCCTATTCTTTATGGAAGAGCAACTCGCTACTACTGACCAATTTCTCCAAAAGTCATTAAATGAGAACTGATGGAAAATTTCCAATGTCTTCAACCAGTGTATTGTCCTATTCAACACACAGTCCTTCAATTCCTAGCTGCTCATTTCCTTCTCTTGAAAGATTCTAGCATTCCTTTCTTCCCATGACATCCAAATCAAGGCTGCTCGAGCACATCTAGACATTAATCTTCTTCTTTTTATAGTTCAACTGAAAGTAGAATGGTCAAAGATCAAGCACACTTTTGCTGGCAAGCTCCAACTACACCCAAACAAAGAGAGTAGCCAAGTATCCAAGCTGCAAGGTGCCAACCAGCTGGTTGGTAAAGTCTCTTGTTGGTCGTAGTGGAGACTTGGGATCGAATCCCACCTGCACAAATCAAAAGAGAGTAGCCAAGCCCATAAGTTTGCAGTGAACGGACAAGATTGGAGTAAATGGTAACAATCCTCCCCATGATCTCTACAGAGGGTACACCAGTTGGGAGAAATGCGAAGGAAGGGTCTTCTCTTTTGTAAGTTATCTAAAGTGTTTAGTTTCCCATAGTACACTTCCCAACAAAAAAGCCATAATCTTTGGGGGTACCAGCCTGCACCAAATTTCCTTTGAGGAAAAAAGTTGTAGAATAGAAGACTGAGACATGGACTTAAAGAAAGAGGCGCAAGTAAAAGTCCCTTTGGGCCTAGGATCTCACACCCTTTTGTTTGGATTGGAAGGATGCAAACAAAGCTGATTAAGGAGGCAAAGAAAGTTAGATAGAGAGTCAATTTCAGCATCCCTTAACCCCCCCCTTAAGAAACCCAAAATCCCAATTTGGAGCCAAGAGTGTTCTTGAGGGTGAGACAAAATTTGAGACCACCTCTTTTTTATACAATAAAATGGAGAACAACAAGGGGAAAAAGTCCTTTAAAGGGGTATTTTCTACCCAAATATCCTTTCAAAACCAGATAGAGTTACCTGAACAAACTTCGTACCTGACAAACTTGAGAAACTAAGGAAGAGTTTTGTAGATGGCCTTCCAAGGTGTCACTAGATTAGCCTGCCTTGAAACCTGCGTCCCACCCATTCTTTGAGATGCCATGAATGCTGCCCACCACTTCATGCCAAAACTTCTCGCTCTCCAACGGCCAATGCCATAGCCATTTCCCCAACAATGCTAGATTTTTTTTGAACCACCCTCCCTATCCTCAAACTCCCTACTCTTTGCTTCTACACACAATTTCCCACTTAATCAAATGATCCTTTTCCCTTGTCCCGGTTTCCAAGGGAAGTCTCTCATTAACTTCTCTAGCTTACTAGCTTCCCTAGGTGGTATCCTAAAGATAGATAGAAAGTAAGTGGGTAAGTTTGCCAATGTAGCTCTTATTAATGTGATCCTACCACCCAAAGAAATGCAATTCTTTTTCCACGAAGCTATTCTCTTCTCAAACTTTTCTAAATTGGAGTCCAGAACCTACTCTCCCTAGGATTTGCCCCTAACAGAAGCCTTAAATAAGACAAAGGCCAAGATGAGAAGGAGCACTCAAGACACTTAGCAATAGCCTCAACCTCCCTATCCTCCAAGTTAATACCTGCTATGCAACTCTTTTCCAAATTTATTTTCAGACTAGAGATTCTTTCAAAACCTTTGATTAACTCTTCCAAATTTGCTACCTTCTCACTAATACCCCTTCACAAAATATCATCAAATCATTTGCAAACTGAAGATGGGTGACTGGGATCTGGTTCCTCTCTACTCCCAACCCTGGTGATATTTTCCCCATCGGCCTTAGCCATAAAGTTCTGCTCAAATAATGCCCAAGAATATTTTGAGTAGAATATTGCATCCTATTTTTTGGAGTAGAAGATAATTCACCATTCATCTTGTGCTTATACCATTGAGTAGAATGAAAGGTGTAGTTGAATGAAGGGGTGTCCTCTTTTTCTTTTAATAAATTTTTGATTTACCTTAAAAAAAAAGCCTTTGAGCAGAATGGTATTGCTAAGAGGAAGAATGGACACATTCTTGAAGTGGTTAGGAATATGATGCTTAATAGTGCTTGTTCATGTCTTGGGTGATAAAGTTCCTATTTCTATCTATCTTATTAATCACATGCATTCCCGTATTTTTGGTTTTAAGACCCCTTTTCATGTTTTATATCCATATCTTGATGGTGAGATTTTTCAGTTCTTCTAAGGTCTCTTAATTGCTCTTGTTATGTATATATTCTTGGCTCCCATAGATCTAAACTTAATCTTAAAGAAGTTAAATGTGTATTCTTGCATTTTGCATCTACTCAAAAAGGATATTGCCAATATGATCCTATTACTGGCTAAAATTTGTTTCCATAGGTGTGTCCTTTGCTGAATTCTTTATTTTTCTCATGCTTTTGGTGAGGGAGAGAAGCGGAGAAGGATAGCGTATTTGATCCTTCATTTGTTCCACTTCTCCAATTCCTTGTTTTTCCCAGGATATGCCAGTCCCTTGTAATCCGTTTTTGTCAATTCTGAGTCCCCATAAGCAGTTCTAGGTCTATCAATGGTGAACAGAGGTTGTTGCACCCTCATACATTCCCTTAATTAGGTCTAGATATGTATTTGGTACTTATTTTTTTTTCCAAAACCCACCATATTATTTTTTAGGAGCTCTATCGTATGCTTCTTCAGATCAATGAATACCATGTGAAGGTCATAGTTATTGTAACTCTGGATATTGCCTTTGCTTTAATTATAGGCACCATGATGCCCTTTCTCAATTATTTTTTTAATAAGGATTTATTAATGATTAGTAAAGAAAGTTTTTTTTTTTATTTTTTTTATTTTTTTATCAATATGATCAATAGAGAAAGTTTCACAGTAGAGACTTCCCAAACAGAGGCATGAGATGTAGCCTCAATTGCAAAAACATAATTCATTTGAGCCCAAAATAAATGATTCTTATGCACTCCTTGCTTAGCTAAAAAATCTGCTATCCCATTAGTTGATCTCCTTTCCCATTGAACTCTAATTGTCATATTTATAGTCAGCCATTTAAATATTTTCATAGCTTCCCCATAGGACCAAATTACAGTCTTTGGTTCCTTAAACTACCCAATTATCAATTTTGGATCACCTTCCATTAGCAATCTCTCAGAGTTCAGCTCTCTAGCAATCTGTACCCTGTGTAATATTGCTCGAAATTCCACATTTACAGAATCCTCCACACCGATAGGACCAGAGAATAAATCAAGAATATGACCTTTTGTGTTCCTAAAGACTCCCCCAATTCCAGATGACCCAGGATTACCTAGGTCATTTCCATCAAATTTTAATTTGATAAAACTTTCTTCAAGGGGCCTGCAAACTGCAATAGGCTTGTCCTTAAAATAATAGAGCTTTTTGCTACCAGTTCCCGATTCCTCCAAATTTTGTCAAAGGAAAAGTGTGAAAATAAGTCCAAATCTTTAGCCCAATGTATAGCTTGTTAACTATGCATTCCCAAACAACAATGTAATTCCTTTCTCTCCTCCCAAATTGTCTAAGCCAATGTAGTCCTGGCACATCACAACAAGACTTTACCTTTCTCTTAGGCCGACTGAAAGGTTGTAGGGTCAAATAGACTATCAATCAGCAGAGGCACAGTTCACCTGCATCAAAATAGACCAAAAAGCTTTTTTCAAAAGCCTACCTTAAAAAGGTAGGAGATTAGTAAGTGGTAGCAACTTTCTCCGTTAGCTTTGTAGAGGATGAATCAGTCTGGAGAAATACTAGGTGTAGTTCTTCTATTTCTTCTATTTTCCAAATTATCCTAAGTATTTAGTTTCCCAAGAAAGACTTCCCAGCAAAGCTCCCACCTTGGGAGGGATGGGTTTGGACCAAATTTCATTGCTATGGAAAGACTGAGGGGTAGCTGGGTAGGGACAGAGCACAAAGTAGAGAAAAAAGAAGCATAGGAGAACAAACCCTGAGGGTGAGGAGTCCAAACTTGATTGTCTAGTTTAGAAGGATTTCCAAAAAAAAAAAAAAAAAAAAAAAAAAAAGAAAGGAACAAACCTTTGGATGATGTTCATTTTTTAACACATAGAGGGTGTACATGGAAGGAAAAAAGTCCTTAAAGGCGGGGTTACCAATCCAAATATCTTCCCAAAAAAGAACCTTATCTCTAGTACACACATCATACTTGATAAGGTTTAGAACTTCAAGAAGAATTCCATTTATAACCTTTCAAGGAGAATTCAAAGTAGCCTGCCAGGATACACTAGCATCCCAACCATTACTTGCTCGTCCATGAATACTTCCTACAACCTCATGCTAGAGCCTTTCCCTCTCCAATGGTCATCTCCATGATCATTTACCTAACAAATCTATATTCTTTTCCCCAATATCACCTATGCTCAAAACCCCCTGTTTCTTACTTTGCACACCATTTCCTACCTAACTAGATGATCCTTTCTTCCTTCACTAAGCTCCTGCAAGAAATCCCTAATAATCTTCTCTAACTTCAGCGCCTCCTTTTGTGGCCTCCTAAAGATTGAGAGCTAGTAAACTGGCAGATTTGCTGAGGTAGGCTTTATGAAAGTATTTCGACCCCCAAAAGAAACATAGTTTCTCTTCCAAACCGCCAATCTCTTAGCACAATTTTCTGCAACTGGGCTCCAAAACCTTCCTTTCCATGGGTTATTTCCTAGGGGCATACCTAAGTATTTTATTGGCCAACTAGGGGGTAAGACAACCTAAGGAACCCACTACTTCAATCAGCTTCACCTCATCCAAATTTATCCCAGCCACACAACTCTTTTCAAAATTAACCTTAAACTTAGAGAGATGTTCAAACAACTATACCACCCACTACAGATTCCATGCCTTCTAAGGTCCCCATCCTCACAAAAAATGATTGTATGATCCGCAAACTGCAAATGTGTTACAACAATACCATTTCTACCGATGCTCCAGCCTTGAAAGAGGTCCAACCTATTGGCTCTCAAGATAAGTCTATTGAATATATCAGCTACCAAGGTAAACAAGAAGGGAGAGAGGAGATCCCCTTGCCTTAACCCTCGGGTAGCTGGAAAGAAATCCCTGACCACTCCATTGATCAAAATCAAGTAATGACAAATTTTCAGACAACCTTCAATCCACCCACACTGCCTTTCTCCAAATCCACAATTTCATAAGAATTTCTGATATAAAAGACCAATCAACCATGTCATAGGCTTTCTTCAAGTTCAGCTTACACATAAAGCCTTTCTTTCTCCTCTTGAAATCCTCCACACTCTCATTTGCTATTAAGATTTGAACTTTGAAAGAGCTCGGATATAGAAATAATGGGTGCTTTTGTAACATTTTTCTTTATCTTACTGAAATGTTTAATTATCCATAATGGGTCTACCTCTCCCATTCATTTTTGTATTTCTACTTGAATGCCATTAAGTCCTATTGCCTTCCTTCCATCTTATTTAAAGCCTCTTTTACTTTTGGAAACTCTAATTTTACAAAAGTACTAATTATTTCTAGTTATATCTGATCTCTTTCATGGTTCGCACCCTTTATATGTTCTTCATTTAGTATATATATATATATATATATATTTTTTTTTTTTTTTATTTTTTAAATAGCCACTCTTTCTTTTATTGATTTCCTTATCTTTTACCAAGACTCTTTGATCTTCCTCTTTGATGCATCTAACATGATCCATATCTTTATTTTTCGTTCATCTTTTCATGTTTATAAATTCCATTTCCCCTCCCTTTTTTTATTGGAAACGGTAACTTCATTAAATAACTTTAAAATAACTTTCCAAATTTAAGTACAGCTGTCAACCCCCAAGTAGGTGTTGAGCCCCAGTTATCTTTCTTACAAAACTGCCCAGAACATACTCTCCCTCACAGTCCCTTGTTTAGCCAACTGTCAGCTAAACCATTAGCTGATCTCCTTGTCCATTTGAAGCATGCACCGATTTCCCTTGTTGTATTGTGGATTTCCCTTATGGGCTGTCTATAAATCCAGGCTCCCAACTTACCAGATTGCAGCCACTCGATCAACAATTTAGAGTCTCCCTCAATCTCAATTTGGTGTAACCCCAATTGTTTTGCATATCTTACACCTTGAAGCAAGGCCATCACCTCCACTCTCAATGAGTCCCCCATTCCATTTTCTCCCTTTTTGTAACATATGTGTAGTGATGCAAAGACAGTTTTACCTTTTTTCCTTTAAGTTATGTTGATCCTAATAAAATAACGAGACACTGCCACTCACATCTTTAAGTTATTACCTTTCCATTTCTTCTATGATTCCAAGACTGTTATCATGGTATCCGAGCTAAGAATCTAATAGATTCATCTTGTTTCGACTATATTCTCTCTCTTTTATCTCTCGTTTGTGGGTCTGAAAAGGGGAGTCGGATCTGTATTATTTGTGGACTGATCGAAGGTAACAGTTTTTTTTTTTTTTTTTTTTGATAGATCAAAGGTAACAGTTCTCATTTCTTTATTTTTCTTTCGGGTCTGGATTGTTGAGGGTTGGGAGTTGTAGGGGTATCCCTATGTGGTCAATTGTAGGTCAGCTGTGTCTGCATCAATTCTGGGTGATTTATGTGACTAGATCTGTGCACATACTCTAGAAGAACTTGTTTTCTCTTCTCCCACTGGTTGACAAAGTTGAAATTTTGTGCTAGGTGCTAGCTTATGTCTCACGAGATCAGAAAACATTGAAGTGCTCTCAGTTTAAAACCTCATAGACAAACCTGAGATAGTAGTGTAACAAGGCTTGACAGGTCTGTAATATCCTTTCTTAGCCTGATAGCGATTCTTTCAGAGTTATTTGTGCATTTCTAAAGATGTACAGAGATGTGGATTCCTGCTTTTTCATTCCCAGAAGATGTTCTACCTCAGTCTTGGGTGTGCTTGTGTGTGGACCAGTGGTTTGTATTGACTGAACTGACCCTTGTAGTGATCATGGTAACTGATGATTCAGCGACTTCTGGTATCATTGGAACACAATTTAATGGTAGTCAGTGCAAATAACATGTTTTTTCCTATCTCTGTCATGCCTGTGGATGGTCTAAACTATCTGGAATGGGCTAAAGGTAAGTTTGTTGGAGGGAGGGGAATGCTTGAGCATCTAATTGGAAGGGTTGTAGAACCCTAGGAAAGTGGTCCTACACATGACAGGTGGGAACAAGAGAACTGTGTGATCATGTGCTGGCTTTTATCCTCAATGCAGCCATCTATTAGGGAGAGCTTTATGTCAGCTGATACCATACCACAAAGTTGATATGGGACGAAGCAAAGGCCACCCATTCAAAACAGAGACACCATGCTAGTGTGTATCAGTTACTGGTTAAGTTTTCAGCTTATAAGCAGGGGTACAAAACACTCTCTACCTATTTTTCTGTCCCACTGTCAATTTATTTATTGGGGATGTGAGAAGGATGCAAGGGCCTAGAAGAATCTTGTTTCACAATAGTGGGCTTTTTCTTTCCTTGCAGGCCTCAACCCAATACATGAACCTATTAGAGTTAAAATATTGGGAAGCAAGGAATTACCCAGTCCACAGGAGGTGTATGCATTGGTTCACTTCAGTCTAAGGTGAGTACGAGGAATGTGATGAATCCTCCTGAGGGGGAACCAGTTGCCCTTGTGGCTAGAGGTGTGAGTACGAAGGTAGAGCAGACGGAGAAGACTGAAGAAGATAAAAAGGAAGTTATGGTGTACTTATTGTGTGGGATCGGGACATGCTAAGGAGAGCTATTGGGACTTAGTAGGGAAGCCTAAGAAGAACTGAAAGAAGCTGGGGAAGAAGGTTAGCTCAGCCAATGTTGCAGCTATCGCATCTGTTCATGATGATCAACTCACTACTATGTCTACTTAGAGTCAATCAACTGGTTTCGTACCTAGGGATGATGTTCTTTGTTCCATGTGTGATCAACTGGAGTAGTATAGTAGGGCTCTTTTTTTTTTTTTTTTTTTTGATAAATGAGTGAAATAGTATAGTGCGACTCTTCATCAGTTGGATCATGGATGGAACCAGCAATTCATGGTTCTTGAACAAGCAAACCCCCTTCCCCCTATTTTGAACACACCAATTTTTAATATTATAGCCTAGAAGATATGGTTTGCTGATGTAAGCATGGAATGGCAATTGTATGGTGTGTCTCACACATCATTAAAGCTCCAATCATTATTTTTTACTCAATAATGTCCATATGATCAGAAGTAATGAAAATACATGTAAACATGAGTCAACAATTTTTTTTGAAGATAAATAAAAAAGAAATTCATTAATCTTAAAAAAAGGAGTACAATGAGGTGATGGGAGATCACCATACAAAAGTAAAAGAAACTTTCAACTCAACAGGTTACAATGCAACAAAAATAAAAACATTATCCCCTCCAGTCCAACTCCACGGATGACCAAAAATCTGCCTCAAATATTCTCTAGAAGCCCCTATGAATTCTGGAAGAATCAAAATTCAATCCAGTATTCTTTTGCCAATGAGGGTGGAAGTGGTTCTCTCAGGGCAGAGGTCTTGGCTGTTTTGGAAGGGGTAAGAAGAGCAAAAGAACTAAATATACAAAATCTAATCATTGAAGGTGACTCCAAGGTAGTTATCGGCTGGCTGGATAAATAAGAGATTGGACTTTGGGAATACACAAATGAAAAAAAAGGAATTCAAGTAGCTGTCAAGGGGTATGGTCATAAGGCTTCAGTGGGTTAAAAGGAGTCTAACTCCTTTGCTGATGCCTTAGCTAAACAGGGGGTGGGAAGGGTTCATTCATTGTAGGCATGCCTGTAAATCTTTGACTGTATCTTAACTATCCTTGGGGAGGGCTAAGAGAGTTAATCCTTCTCTTGGATGCCGTATTCTTTATTTTATTTTATTTTAATTAATGAAATTCTGGTTATTGGTAAAAGAAAAGATTCTTCTATTCCTCTCCTTCCAAATTTCCGAACAAAATTGCAAGAGGCACACAGGGCCACACTATTTTAGCTTTCTTACTTCCAACTAGAACTGGCCAGCAACCAAATATTACTTCTAGGATTCCATCTGTACATTGGACTAGTAGATGTATGACACTTTTCTGATTCCTCTGCAGCTCCACACAAATAGAACCTGATAACTAACTGCACTAACTGTAATCCTCTTCTTTCAAGTGATCTTGAGTTAAAATGCTCACATAGTGTAGTTCAAAAAATGAACCACAAATAGAACAACATCTTTTGTATTGTCTGGCTCAGAAGAATGCATTATCATTTTCTAAAAAAGAAATTGGTACTTGTTTTAGAACTATGAACCTGACACCCTGATAATATATGAGTTGATTTTTTTTTTTGATGAATAAGATCTGAGTTGATTTTTAGTCCAGTTAATCTCTTAGGCATGCCTCATTCAATGGTGGGTTCTCTTGAAACTTGAGGCAGTTGGTATGTTATTGGTGCCCCATATCAGTAAACCGGTCCTCAAGATTTTGCCAATACTAACTCTGTTAATGATTAGAAAAGTTTGAAAAATTTAGTCTTCTGAATTCTACCCTCCATTGATAAAAAACCCAAGTACTGTAATTCCAGTAACCATTAGCTCCAAGCATCTTTTTTTCTTTCAGAGATAGACCTGTTTAATGTGAATGTTGCTTCTGCAATCTGCATTTAGTTATTTTTCATTGTTTGAATCAATCAAGACGATGTATGAAGAATGGCTTCTGTAATTATATGCAGGAGTATGATGGAGAGCATCTTTGGTCAAGGACTTGATTCAGAAGAAAGCAATAGGGATTTGCAAGTTGAAACCTTCAACGAACATCAAACAACAGATAGTGACCTCTCAAAAAATGTTGATTTATGTATAGGTGGCAATGACAAGTTTGAAGAACAATCAGTTGAAACAATACCTGCCAATGCAGATGCCTTGGAACCATATGTTGGTATGGAGTTTAAATCAAGAGATGAGGCTAGGGAATTTTATGTTGCCTATGGAAGGCGGACGGGTTTCACTGTTCGCATTCATCATAATCGGCGTTCACGACTAAATAATGCTGTCATTGGTCAAGATTTTGTTTGCTCAAAAGAGGGCTTTCGTGCAAAGAAATATGTATACAGAAAAGATAGAATTCTTCCTCCACCACCTGTAACTAGGGAAGGATGTAATGCAATGTTAAGGCTAGCTCTAAGAGATGGAGTGAAGTGGGTTGTTACCAAATTTGTAAAAGAGCATAGTCACAAGTTAATGAGTCCTAGTAAAGTTCCATGGCGGCGATCAGAAAGGATTTTAATCAGTGAGGTATGTTTAAGGTCAATAATCTTTTAGTGTGTTACATTGCATCAATTATTAGGTACTTGCAACAATAATAGTAATAATGTAATGCTGATGATGATTATATCTTTTATTTCATTATCATTGTTAACATTTATTATTCTCGGGGTTATTCTTATTGTTGTTATCTTGTGCAATAAGTTTCTCTAGGGAGGGATTTTTGTGCCTGCATGAAATTGGGTTGTTACTAGAGAAATGAGAGGAAGAGAAAGGAGAGAGAGACATGATTGAGGGAGAGGTCTCCTCCATGTACAAACTCCAAGAGTTGTAGAAAACTTGAAGCTGGTAGTGAATCTCTTTGAGAGGGTCTCCAACTTTAGGATTAATTGGAATAAAAGTGTTTTATTTGAAGTTAATGTGCATGAAGATTTGTTGGAAGATATGGCAAATATTTTAGGCTGAGAGAAAGGCAATTGGTTGATCAAGTACCTAGAGCTCCCACTTGGTGACAACCCCTAAATCTTTGAATTTTTGGAACCCAGTGGTGGAAAGGTTTGAGAAGAGGAAGAAATAAAAAAAAAAGTTTTGAGAAGAGGCTTGCTGGCTGGAAGTGGATAACTCTGATCAAGTCTACTTTAGTGAACCAATCTGTCTATTTTATGTCAGTTTTTAGGATGCCCCAAGTTATCGTGAGAAAGTTGGAAAAGATCATGAGAGATTTTTTGTGGGAACCCAGGGAAGGAATGAAAGATCACTTGATTAGGTGAGAAGAAGGTGTCGAAGTTGAAGGTAGGAGGGTTGAAGATTGGGAATATTAGATTGAAAAATTGGGCGTTATTGAGTAAATGGCTTTGGAGGTTCCCGAGGGAGAGTGATGGACTTTGGTACAAAGTGATAGTAAGCATCCATGGGTTATCAAACAATGGATGGGATGTTGGTTATCTCCATAGAGCTTCCTTGGAAAGCCATCCATGACTGTCTTCCTGCCTTCCTCAATCACATCAGGTATGACTTGGTCTCGGGTCAAAAGCTTAGGTTTTGGGAAGACGCCTGGGTTCGGGAAATCCCCTTATTGGAGGTCTTCCCTTCTCTTATGCAATTTCCAACTTTAAAGGCAGGCCGGTGGCTGCCTTACGTTACTCCTCTCCCTCTCCTTTCCCTTTTTTTTCCCAATAAAGGAAATCTGGTGTCCTCCCATTCCCCCTAGAGTGGGTGCCTTATGTTGGGAAGTGTTTTATGGTTGCATTAATACTTGTGATAAGCTTCAAAGAAAAAGGCCAAACTGGTGCTTGTCCCCCAATTTGTGCAGCTTGTTTAAGGTTAATGGTGAGATTGCCTTTCATCTTTTAATCTCCAGTCCATTTGTTGGCTTTATTTGGGAGTGGTTTGCCTCACTTTTTGGTTGCAAGTGGCTCTCTCTTGTTAGCTTGGAAGGGCTGTTTTTCCCTTCTGTTTGCAGGTGTGCTACTAAAAGAGGTAGATTGATGTGGAAATGTACAAGGGCGGCAGTTGTTTGGACAATCTGGAGGAAAGAAACTCTAGATTTTTTGGGGAAAAGGAGATAACTAAGGAAGTATTGATTGAGGCCATAACCTTTCAAGTGGCTCATTGGGTTCAGACCTTGAGCTTGTTCTCAGATTTTCAGATTGATGATTTCTTCAGGGATTGGGAGATTATAATTGCTTCATCTTCTAGAAGAAAAGTTGAAACGGTGGTCTGGTTTCCACCACCTTGTGCTGGTTGAAATTGAACTTTGATGGGAGCAGTGCGAGCAATCTAGGCCCTGCAAGAATTGGAGGAGCTATTAGGGATGAGGAAGGTAACATCAGTGCCTTGTTCTTGGGTCCAGCTGGGCATAATGATGTGGCATCAATAGAATTCTTAGCTGCTGTATTTGAGCTTGAGAAAGCTAAGGAATTGGGCCTGGAAAGGCTAATTATTGAAGGTGATTCCAAAACAGTTGTGGACTGGTTAAGGAAAGGGGAAGGAGTCTCTTGGCACCTAAGGAATGGGCCGAATCATAGTTGTCAAGGCGACGCCTGGAGGCTTGCTTCGCCCAATCGCCAAATAGTTTCGTACACTATGCTATAAAATACTTGTATATTTTTAATTTTTGACATTATAATTATAAAACAGGCATCATTAAACTAGAATACTCATTTATACTAATTTCTTTTTATTATTTTCTTATTTGTTAGGGTTTAATCAACACAAACATTGCTAACTGTTGTATTGAACCCATGGTTCAAAGTATCGATACACCTTTGTCTTTTGGTAGAGGTGTATTCGTACTTATAACGATACTCCCCTTATTTTTTTATTTCTTTGGTTTTCAATTTCATTTTTAAATATATATATTATTTTAAAAAATGGGTTCTCGAAAACACCTGTAAACATGTGTATTGGGGCACCAAAGATATAATACTATACACCCGATACAGGGCGTATCGTATTGAAGTTTTGATCCTTGATTGAATCCTCAAAGATTTCAGAACCTGAACAATAAGCAAGGGAAGAACTTAAAATTTTGTCCGATACACATTTTCTTCTTATAGTTTTTCTTCTTCCACCTTTTCTTTTCTTCTTTTCCTATAACAAAAGTAGGGGTTCAGCCCCTATATTTTATGAATTTTCTTTCCTTTGTTCCTTTTCTTTCATAAAATGTTGGTTTTCTATACTTAAAACATGAAATTTATACTTCTCTTATGAAAATTATGGATAATTATTAAGGAAAGATGGCTATGGAACCTAGGGAACTACCCTAGGATATCGCCTAGCCTCGCCTTGGTGCCTTAAAAACTATGGGCCGAGTAGAAAGGTGTTGAAATAAAGATATGTAAAAGAAAAGAATATTTCTTGAGGTGTTGAAATAAAGATATGTAAAAGAAAAGAATATTTCTTGAAGAAGAAGAGAAGAAAGGAGAAAAAGGAAGAGAAGAGATTTGAGAGAGAAAAGAGAGCAACAATGCTGGCTGCCCTCTTCACTATTATTTATAGTCTAAAATAATAAAGAGTACAAAGACCAATATGCCGTTATAGGGCGGCTAACACATAAAACGCATAAAACAATTAAAATAACTGCTTAAAAAGGACCCAACAAGAGTGTTGTGGTCCCCACTTCCTATCTGAGCAATAAATAATCAAACAATTTGGGAAGAAAGAAACGCTAGAATTTTCCAAGATAAAGAGAGGTCCTTTACAAAAGTGAAGGAATGTATCTTAACCAGGACTATCCATTGGTTGAAATCCTTGGCTTCTTTAGCTCTTTTTCATTTGATGACATCTGGAGAAATTGGGCCACAGTTGCACACACTTCGGTTAGAAAAACCAGAGCCACTACAGTTTGGGTAACTCCCCCAGAAGGTTTTTTTAAACTGAATTTTGACCGAAGTAGCTAGGGTAACCCAGGACCGTTTGGCATTGGAAGAGTATTGAGGAATGAAAATGGCAACATCATATCCTTATTCTCAGGCCCGATAGGGATAGGGGACTCTACAAGAGCTGAGATATTGGCTGCAGTACAGGGAATTCAGATTGCTAATCAACTAGGAGTGGGGAACCTATTGATTGAAGGGGATTCTAAGGTGATTGTGGGCTGGTTGTCAAATCTAGACTTAGTTGTTTGGAGTTATAGGGATCTTATAAAAAAAGTTAAATGTTTAACAAGGCACATAACATGTAGATATCAGTGGGTGGGTAGGGAGGCAAATGCTTTGGCTGATCATCTTGCTAAATAGGGGTCTACTAGGGACCATTTATTCTGGGCCGCATTATAATTTTATTTTTGCTCTCTTGCAACAGTTAAGGGAGGCTGCATCTTGTGCCTCTCCAAGGGATTCTTGTAAAATCTTATTCCTTTTGTTTAATGAAATCATTTTCAATTATCAAAAAAAAAAAAAAAAAACTACCACTATAGGCTACACAATTTGTCTAAAACCTCAACACCCCCTCAAGTTGGGAGTAAATGTCACACATTCCCAACTTGCGTAGATTGTATTCAAGCTTATTCTTTGCAACCCCTTTGGTGAAGACATCAGCCAATTGTAGTTCAGAGGAGACATAAGGCAAGCAGACTTCTATCAACCTCAATGTGTTTAGTCTTGTAATGCTGAATTGGATTGTGGGCAATATTGATTGCAACTTGGTTGTCACAATATAACATTATGGGGTCCTCAGCTTTTATTCCAATCTCACTCAGTAGAGATCTCACCCAAAGTAGTTTTGAAACACCATGAGCCATAGATCTATATTCAACCTCTACACTTGATCTAGCCACAACTGATTGTTTTTTATTCTTCCATGAGAACAAATTTTCTCCCACAAAGGTGCACACCGCTGATGTAGATCTCATGTCATCTAAGCAAGCTGCCCAATCTTCATCTGTGTAGGACTCTAACTTTAAATTTTCATGGTTTGAGAAAAGAATCCCTTTGCCAAGATGCTTCTTCAGGTATGCAAGTATCATCTCAATGGCTTCCTAGTGCTGAACTTGAGGAGCATGCATATACTGACTCACAACACTAACAACATAGGAGATGTTTGGACGTGTTATACATAAATATAGTAGCTGGCCTACCATCCTTTGATATCTTCCTGTATCCTTAACCAACTCACCATCCAAAGCATTAATTCTATGATTTGTATCAATAGGAGTATCAGCTGGTTTAGTTCCTAGCTTCCCAGTCTCCTGTAGTAAATCCAACACATACTTCCTCTGAGAGATGAAAATCTCATACTTGGATCTTGCAACCTCAATTATCATTTCCTATAACAACTATATCATCTACATGTGCAATCAATATTGACAAGAGTGTTTCTCTCCTTTTTACAAAGAGAGTATGGTCGGATTGAGTCTATGTGTACCCAAAATGGATAAGTGCTCCTTTGAACCTGTCAAACCATGATCTAGGTAATTGTTTCAAACCATATAGTGATTTCTTCAGCCTGTAAACTTTTCCCTTACCAACATTCTCATAAAAACTAGCTGGAATGTTCATATATACCTCCTCTTGCAGATCACCATTAAGGAAAGCATTTTTAACATCAAGCTGGAATAGAGGCCATGAAAAGATAGCTGCTAGGGACAAGAGAATCTGAACTGAGCTCATCTTAGCAATTAGTGCAAAAGTCTCAAGGTAATCAATACCATAGGTCTGTGTATACCCTTTTGTAACCAACCTTGCTTTGTACCTCTCTATGCTGCCATCAACCCTATACTTCACAATGAACACCTATCTACATCCGATTGTCTCTTTGTCTGTAGGAATATCAACTATTTCCCATGCTCGGTTTTTAACTAAGGTTTCCATTTCTTCTTGCATAGCTAGTTTCCACTTAGGTTTGGAGAGAGCCTCATTGACATTCCTGGGTATAGACACAGGATCCAAGGAAGAAAGGAAAGCATGGTAGGAGGGTGATAAGGCACTGTAGGAGAGATGGTGTGAAATGCAATGGGTTGTACACTTTCTCTTCTCTTTGCGGAGTGCAATGGGAAGATCAAAATTAGAGCGATCAATTGCCACAACAGTGTTAGGTATAGAAACATCATTACCAGGGGAAATAACAGGCTTAGGCTCAAGGCAAATACTTGGAACTGTATCAGCTGAAGCTGGGATCTCAGGTGGACTGATGGAGAGTGGTGCAAGTTCTTCTATCTGAGCATGTGTGGAGTCAACCCTCTTTTGGTGACGCCGATAGACTTGTGAGGCTGGTCGTAGTGGATCAGGCAGTGGGACTGTAGTTGCTGATGGTGGAATAAGTGGGTCAAATGAAGGAACAAATGACACCAGAAGAGGGACATGTTGTGAGTTCTCCTCCCCAAAACACTCCCCCCGAGGAGAACCACCCAAGAAAAAGAAAGTAGACTCAAAAAAGGTAATATCCATAGTAACAAACCTACTCCCCGACATTGGATCACAACAACAATATCCCTTTTGGTTTTGAGCATACCCAAGAAAACACATTTCTTGGCCTTAGGATCCAATTTCTTGCGATGAGGACCAAGAATGTGAACATAGGAGACAACAAAAAATTCTCAAAGATTTACAAAATATCTCCCCATCTAGAAAAAGCAAGCTGATAAGTGTCTTAAACCCCAAAATGTGTGAAGGAACACGATTAATTAGATACCCGATTGGGAGAACTGCATCCCCCAAAAAATGAATAGGAGTTGAGGCACACACCATAAGGCTCCTTGCCACCCCCACAATATGTCTATTCTTCCTCTCTGCTACCCCATTTTGTTGCAGTGTGTATGCACAACTACTCTAATGAATCACACCATGCTCCAAAAAGTATGAGGACAAGTCCTTCTCAAAGTATTCTCTAGCATTATCTGATCTGAAGAATTTAGTCCTCACTCCAAATTGTGTGAGAACCATCTGGTAGAACTATCGCACCAAGATGGGTACGTCATCACGTGATCTCATCAGATATATCCAAGAATACCGTGCATGATCATCCACAAACAAGAGAAAATAACGGTAACCACCCATGGAAATAATGTGGCAAGGACCCCATACATTAGTATGAACAATATTAAAAGCAAATGAACTTTTTTTATTAATTGATTTAAAAGAATGCCTACAATGCTTTCCCAATTGATAGCTTTCAAATTCCAAAGTAGACAACTGAATAGACTCAAACAGCTTTGGAAACAAAAGCCTCAATGAAATGAAAGAAAGATGACCCAAATGATTATGCCAGAGCATAATCTGACTCACCGACTTTGATCCACTACTACTGCTGCTACTAACATGATGGCTTTGATGTCTCGGAATATCATCCAGAAGGTAGACTCCATTCACCTCACGACTACTCCCAATCGTCCTCTTTGATTCCAGATCCTACAAAACACAATTACCAAGAAGAAAGGTCACTGAGCAGTTCAAATTTTTTATCAGAGAGTTTACTGAAAGAAGATTAGTGTAAAGTTTAGGGACATGCAAGATAGAGGATAAAGAAATGTCATTAGTCACTCTAACTGTCCCTTTTCCAACAATGGGAATATGGGAACCATATGCTATAGAGACTTTATCTCTACCAGAAAACAACTAGTAAGAACTAAAGAGGGTAGATATATTGGTCATGTGCTTAGATGCCCCTAAGCCTATAACCCAGGGAGGTACCTCCTTATCTAAGGTGGATACATGATTTGCAATTGCATATGAACTACTTGTATTAGCAAAGGAAGTAGTATAATTGGCTCCTGCACTGTTCAGCCCATCTGAAAACTAGAACTGGCTAAATCCTTCTTACTCATAAGCTGTTCATACTTTTTCAATTCAATCCTCACTGCTACTGTTGCAATGGACTCCAAATCAGCCTGGGAGAGGGGTCCTGAAGGGTCTCCTATAATTGCCACATTTGCATTTCCCTTCTTGTTCTTGACCCGAGCTGGTACAAGATGAGGGTAAAACTTCCAACAGGTGTCTCTGGTATGTTTAGTCTTCTTGCAACAGTCATACACCAAGTCCTTCTTGTCCTCCTTCCTAGCCTCACTACTCTCCTTGTCTCCATTTGGCTTAGATTTAACTGTACTAACCATAGCTGACTGATCAATCCCAGGCTGTCTCAATATGACATTCCTCCTGCTCTCCTCCCCAGAGACAAAGGCATAAGCTTGAGAAAGAGTCACACTTTCTCTAGAAAGGAGATGTTGCCTGGCAATGACGAATTCAAGGTTCAACCCAGCCAAGAACTCAAAAACCCTATTCTTTTCTACCAACCCTTGATAGGTTGTTGCATCCTTCATACTCTCCCAAACCACAGTTTCTAAGTGGTCAATCTCCTGCCAAAGAGAAAGTATGGAGAAATAGGTGGCAAGAGGTCTATCTCCCTGTTTTGTACTAATCACCTGATTCCTTAACTGATAGGCTCTAACTACATTTTGTTTCTGGGAAATGGGAATAGGTGTTAGTCACTCCATCCCAAATCTCCTTTGCAGTATTAGCCCATAAAAAAATTTTACCAATGTGAGGTAACATAGAGTTACACAACCAGGTCATCACCATGTAATTCTCCTATACCCACCAGGAGGGATTTGTATCAGGTTTTTTCTCCGCCCCACTGATGTACCCCAGTTTCCCACGAGCACCAATGGCCATCTTGGCTGATTGTGCCCATTCTAGATAATTTATACCATTAAACTTCACTGTAGTAATGATTCTAGACCCAAAAATATCACTACTACCTCCAACACCCAGTCCCATGTTACTAGTGGACTTATGCTCGGTACTCCAACTGTCCACTTTACTTCAAACAGTTCAAAAGCATAAAGTAATTAGGTAGAGAGCCTCCAATATCAAATTGATATCACACACAAAGGTAATAGACCTTTCCGAAAGAAGAAAACCCTATCTGGAGAGAAATCTCTCTCCTCCCACTGTCTCCCACTGGAGAGAAAAGTGAATCAGCCACTCCAGACAGTTCAGAAAATTCCAGAAACCTAACCGCCCCTATAGAATACCTAGAGGACAATACCTGAGCGCCCAATATTAGGTCAAAATTGAAAAGTCCAACTTGATTAGGACTCTTCCCTGCATTCCAGTTCTTCCTGATTTTGATGCCAAAACATAGATCACCCTCCTAATGACTAGATCACACCAAAAAAAAAATCCAAGAACTGGGCAATCTGAAGTAAATCGATCAGCCCCTTATCTCATGCAATCAGCTAATCTAGGACTGCATGGAAAAAAACTTCAAGAAACCCTAACCGAGCTCTGATACCAAGTAGAAAGGTGCTGAAATAAAGATATGTAAAAGAAAAGAATATTTCTTGAAGAAGAGAAGAAAGGAGAAAAGGAAGAGAAGAGATTTGAGAGAGAAAAGAGAGCAATAATGCTGGCCGCCCTCTTCACTATTATTTATAGTCTAAAATAATAGAGTACAAAGACCAATATGCCCTTATAGGACGGCTAACACATAAAACAATTAAAATAACTGCTCAAAAAGGACTCAACAAGAGTGCTGTGGTCCCCACCTCCTATCTAAACAATAAATAATCAAAAACTACCACTATGGACTACACAATTTGTCTAAAACCTCAACAGGCCGAATGGATTTAGGAGATTCAAAAGGCTCTCCATGGATATATGTTGATTCAAATTAACTGGTTTAGAAGATTTCGGTCAACAGTTTGGCTAAACAACGGGTACAAAGACAGTCTATGTTTTGGGCCTATATGTAATATTTGGGGGTTTGGACATCTGGTTTCCTCTTTGTTTCCTTCACAACTTCTGGTTGTACTGCTTTTTTTTTTTTAAATTTTAATGAAGTCGATTTTCTGAGCTATTGATAAAAAAAACTGTATTTGCTACTCAAGCTACCTAATAAAGTAATGAATAAAACAAAAAAGCACAAGATATCTTTTACATATTCTTGGAACATTTTCTTCTATTGTCTTCCATTTTGGTTCCAAGAGTTCAAGACCATTGGCCTTACGTGAGGTGATTGGTGCTGAAGGGAAGGCCTAAGGTCTAAGAGAGATGGTTGGGTCTTTACAAGTAGGCTAGGCTTGGGATTCTAGGTTGGGTTCATTTTATTTAGAAGTGACAAATAATATTTGTTAAGTAGTGAGGTTTAGAAGGATGAAGTAGTGAGATTAGTGAAAAAGAAGATAAAAGCAGAATAGGAACCTGGGTAATCAAAGACTGACCATCTTATTAATGGGCAAACTTTGACTAAAGCCAAAAAGGAAGGTGGACTAGGAGTGGGTAAGGTGATAGATAGAAATGTGGCTCTCCTTTGGAAGTGGTTCTGGAGATTCCACTTGGAACAAAACAACTTGTCACATGCTGTCATTAGTGGCATTTACAGTAGAGCTGGTAATGGTTGGGATGCTAGGGAGGCCTCCAGAGTCTTTTTTTTTTTTTTATTTAAGTACGTAGAAAACTTCATTATTCAAAACAAAAACAAAGTACTGTCCTGATAAGGTATTGAGGCAACACCCACTCATGCAACACACTTTAGACTATTCAGATTACAATACATCAACAGAAAAAGCTATCAATGTCACAGTTTTGTAATCCTAGCACCTCCCAAAATCTCTCCCCTAGATCTTCCTTTTAATCTGAGCGAATTCTGGATGCACTAACACCCAATCTGAAGAAGCTTTGCCAATGGCCGCCACTAGACTTCTTAAGCTCCAATACTTGTCTCCAAAATGCCTCCTATTCTTTTCCTTCCAAATGCACCAGAAAACCACAAAAGGTATACAACTCCAAAGCACTTTAACCTTCTTACTTCCTCTAGTCTTTGGCCACATAGAGAAAACCTGTGAAGGAGAGCCAGGTTGAAGATATCTTACCCCAAACAAGGCTGAGAACAAAATGAAGGTTTTCACCTTACACAGAATGAACAAATGACTCATAGATTCCTCTTGCTCTTTGCATAAATAGCAAATACTAGCTAGGTTGAATCCTCTACTCTTAAGGTGATCTGCAGTTAGCACACTATCCATAACAATTAGCCAAGCTAGAGCTTCCATCCTTGGGGGGAACTGGATTGCCCCAAATGCCAGCAACCTGATTGAACTCCAATTGGTTCCTGCACTATGCTGAATAGAAAGATTTAACTGAACATTTACCATTGGAGCACTCCTTCCACCATACCATAACTCATCTCTCATGCGTTCTGAAACCTTCACCCTCTCCAAGTTTTCCATCATGTTATTACATTCTTCCATCTCTCCATCAAGTAAAGGTCCCCTAAACCATGGACACCAGACAATCTGTTCCCCATGTCTCTCATAACATTGACTAATAGTGATTCATGTTCAAAGAGTCTGTACAACCTCGGGCACACCTCCATCAGCTTACCCACCCATGTTCCCCATGTCTCTCATAACATTGACTAATAGTGATTCATGTTTAAAGAGTCTGTACAACCTCGGGCACACCTCCATCAGCTTACCCACCCCACTCCATTCGTCTTCCCAAAATCTATCTTCTCCCCATCTCCAAAGGAAAACCTAGTAAAAATTTTAAACTCTTGGTTATACTTCATAATACCCTTCCACAGAAACATCATAAGATGCTCTAACCTCCCTCAATTCCCAACCAAACCTTACCACCCATACTTCCCCACCGCCATCCTCCTCCACAACAAGTGACTCTCCTTCTCCAACCCTGTTGGTGTGAAAATTTAAAGAAAATTTCATGCAACATAGTTGTCTCAATTGAGTGATTGAGTTTTTTATTATTTTGGGTATTAATAAAATAATTGTTTCCACAAGAAAGTAGAGAACACCTTTTGATTCTGACTTAGAGAAATGAATGTATAGAACAAAAGAAAAAAGAATAATAGAGTACTTCAAAAGAACTTTTCATTTGCATTTCTGTTACATATTTGAAGTATACAAGAATGAGAAA
This sequence comes from Nelumbo nucifera, assembly GCF_000365185.1. The sequence continues at coordinate 790,522 of NW_010729125.1, forward strand.
GAAAAAGAAAAGAAAAAAAATCGAGAAACTCCACAACAATACATTTCTTTCTTTCTTTTCTTTTTGATACAAAGAAGATTTCCTTCTCACTTCTTTCTTCAAAATAAACTGTAGTCAATCAGACAAATTTCTGACTGTAGACAGCCTTAATCATCTGGATTTTATATATAAGAAGGGAACCGTAGTCAGTCGAATTGAATATTTGATTGTAGATGGTTTTTAACTTTTTATCCCTCTGTTCTTCATTTTCATTTGAAGGGAATCATAATCAGCTCTTGGGAATTAGACTGTAGATAGTTTAATCCCAAACCTGTCTTGATAGAGGGACCATAATCAACCAAGTAAAATCACCTGGTCGTCGATGGTTTCTTTCTCTCTATTTCCTTCCCTAAAAGTAAAAACAAAAGAGAGAGGAAGAAGAATACATAGCAGAAGACATATATAGGAAGTATTTACAGAGAAGACTTTGCTTTAGCTACCTGTATTAGTGAGATTTCTTTTTCTTCCCTGTCTTCCCTTGAGAATTTCTCTTTTCTTCCCTGTCTCAGTGATTGAAGCAAACAGGCTGTTGTTCTAGGAAGGAAAAAGTAAGGACTGACAAACTCTGAAGATCGGAGAAGGAAATAGATCAACAGTCTTCTTTGTTGGTGAGGCTGCTCTCTGGCTCAAAGGATTTGCCAATGGGGTAAGCTTTTCTATAAAACATAATAGGTGTAAAAGCTCTATGGAGGTGCCAAGAAGAAGATACCAGGTGGAATTAAGGGCTGGAAGATGGTAGCAGAAAAATTGCAGCTCTTTCTCCTGTTAAAAGAAAAAAGTGAAGGGAAAAATTTAAACTCTGTGGTCAAAGGCCAAACTTTAAGCTTTGGAAAAGAAGCGACAGAGGATGGAGTGCACAAAGGAAAAACAGAGAGTCAGGTGGTGAAGAAATGCAGAAAGAATGTAACCATGAGAAGCTCTGATAAAATCCAAAAAATAATGCTGGGGACAATGAAAGGGTTTTAGGAACAAAGGTACATTATTACAGCTGGTAGGAAGATTACAGAATGGAACAACATTTTGGCATCTGTTGTGAACAATCTGAAAATCAAACATAAGGTAACATTGATACCTTTTGATGATACGAAAGCCCTTCTGGATGTGGGAGCAGAGAGGGTGGAATTTCTACAATTGAGACAGAGGTAGGCATGGTTCTAGTACAGGAATGGAAAAAGTCATGTAACAGTAAGGAAATTCGTGACAGAGAGTTCACCCTGAAATTATTGGGGCTTCCCTTTCATCTATGGAAGGAGACAATCTTTGATAGCACCATTGGTGCGACTAGCAGTGTGTTCATTGGCTTTAATATTTCTGACGTGTATGCAGCAAGACTTAGAGTGGAAGGGATTAACCAGAAGATGCACCACGATCTTTCGATATTCACTCCGACAAACTGTGGTGTAGAGTGTGGCTGGCGGTGGAAGTGGAAGTGTCACTATGGAGAGGGCTCACCAAGGTTGAAGATGGTGTTGAGGTGGGGGGAGTTGGCCATGAGGAAGGCAAACAGTTGAACCTTGGGGAAGGAAAAGCCTTGGAAATAGAAACTGGGAGAAAAAGCAGAGAAAAAGCATTTGTGCCAAAGGGGTTAAAAAGGGCTTTTGTCAGACCCCACTTGGGAAGTTAATAAATTAACATCCCAAGTTCATTCAGGTCAGGTCACCTGCTCCAGTCAAGAGGCTGAACAGGGTCATGTCAGTTCACGTGATGGTGTTAATATTCGCGAGGGAGAAGGCTTGGTTGAGTCGGTTGAAACCTATGATTAGAGAAAAGGACTGGGGGCTATTTAGTAATAATCCTTTGATTAGAGAAAAGGGCTCATGTGACTAAAAGTGATCACGTGAGGGACATTGGGAGAGGGGTGATGATGGATCCATGTTCTTGGTCTATCATCACCTTCTTCTGTAAGAGGAGGATTTGGGGACTGTCACTGATGAGATTGAGATGGAGGGCTTCAGGAAGCTGAGGTAGATAGGACAGTGGGGCTTCTTGTGGAGGGGGTTGGCGAGTGGGATTATCCTACTGGAAGTTATTTACAACCTAATGGTATTGAAAATGGAACAGGGCCTGGTTTGACTGCCACAGATGGAAGGGTGGAAACGGTGGAGAGAGTGGAAGGGAAGGATAATATAGAAGCAGAGAGGGATTTAAGGAAGAATGTAAGTGGTGTTGATGAGGATAGTTCGAGGGAGAAGATTGATAAGGATGGGTTGGAGATTAAAGGCACTGTCAAGAAATCGGGTTGAAAGGCTGGAGATTAAGGTTTATGGGGAAACCCGGTTCCTCCAAGAGTTGAGGGCTTTGCTTGGCTGGTTTTCACAGTCAGCATTCTCACACAAAATCACATCAAGAGAAAAGAAAAGGTTTCCAATTAGCTAGTAAGTGTGTTCTTTGTGAGCCAAAGAAAGAGGATGCTTTTCATCTATGTTATGGATGTAAATTATCATATTTTGTATGGGGTTTTTTCTTCCAACTCTTCAATGAATCCATGTGGACTCCAAGGTTGCCAAGAGAAATTTTTTGCTTGCTGGCTTACAGTACAAGGAAGTGAAAAAGCTAAATTCGTCTGGAGCTGTATTCCCTTCAATGTTTGTTGGGAATTATGGAAAGAAAGGAAAATAAAGGATCTTCGAAGGAAAATCTTGCAATAGGATGAAGATATGTTAGGGGATTGGTTCAGAGCTAATGGATTTGGCACTAATTCTACCAGAATTTATAGGTATCTCAAGAGATTCTTTTGAATTGAAGTTTTGGGCAACACTTAATTGGAATGGAACTTTGGTCATTCTTTTTTGTAATGATGTGAAAGTTGGAGTTAGATGTTTCTTTTGTTGTATTTCTCAATGTACTGTTTCTTTATGCATAGAAAGTCACCTATTCTACAATGCATAACAATCTTTCTGAGATAAGTAATGAGATATGATATTTATCACTAGTTAATGTCATTATGAACACAATCCTTTGATTATATGGTGTTTCAGTGGATCTAATTACATGGGATAACCTTTTCTGCTAATAGTATTTTGCTTCAGAATAGTGCCTCTGAGGTGTTTGGTGAGTGTGAATTTCTTACCTGCAGTTTTATTTCTTTCTACTTTAAGTTCTAGGATTGCTACTAATCCAGAATCGCTTTATACTCAGATTGTATTAAGCTTCACATCTTTGCTGGAACCACCAAGCTAAAATAAAGTTCATACTTTAGAAAATTCCCTCCTTGGCTGCGTTTGGTAGGAGTGCAAATGCTGAATTGAAGCAAATTTGGATTCCGATTCAGTTTTGTGGGCATTTGGTAGGAATATGTTTTTGTACTGAAAATAAAAGTAAATTTGTTTTTTTTTTGACGTTTTTGCATTCAAAGTTGGAGCAACGTATGCTTCCAAAAAATGGAAGAAATATGTGGGTGGATTTTGACCCTTAGTTCTGTTCAGCTGATGAAATTAGTATAAGGAGTTCCTTAGAGCCTTTTTCTCTATCTATTATTGACTTGAACTTCCTTTTCTTATTATGAGGGATACCAGTCCACTGACATTCAATTAAAATAGCTGAGAGAGCATGTACTGTCAACTTTAGCTATAGGTGCAAATGTCTTATCATAACCTACACAATATTCATACTTGTAGCACTAGGCAACTGGCCTCGCTTTATATTGATCAAAAGTGTAATTATGATTTTGGTTTTATAGAAAATTGAAGTATTGGGACTAGGAACAATGTCCCAAGTGTTGGTGTGAACCAAAGCTTGTATCTCTGAACAGTGTTTTTTTATCAATATTGTATCTCTGCACAATGTCGTCAGACTTGCATGGGATTAAGCTAGACCATCAGAGCTAGAACCAATAGCCAAAACAGTTTTTAAGCTGCTGGGTTTTTAGAAATACTGGCGTGATCAAGCCTACCTTATACATGCCTTAAAACCAGCTATAACCTACAATATTTATTGGTTTAAGCTTAACTTGATGTAAAATAATAAAAAACAATGTGTCTATTTGTTTTTCTTTTTTTTTTACCTTTCTTTCTTGTATTTTTTGAGTGAATTGAATGGTTGAACTGGTGGTTGGACCCTTTGACCTGTGACCTTGTGACCAAATCGATTTTATGTCTAGTCCAAGTCTGACAATGCTTTCTCTACATATACTGCCTCCTTCTAACACAAATGGAGTTACTGTAAGTGGTAGGAAATCTCAATTGACTGAAGAGATGTAAACAAAAAAGAATGTCAAAAGAAACCATAACAATTTGGTGGATGTGAAATACGAGTTGTTCTATGAAGTGGGATAGATAATACATCAGTAGATGAGGAAGAACGTCAGAAGGAACAAACATTTATTGACTGGGATGCCAGAGGAGAAAAGGAGGTTGCTTCTGGTTATTCTATTTGCTTTTTTCCTTTTAGAGTAGGTGATGGGAGATGATTAATCAAGTGAATAACAGTGACTTGTAATTCCTGTAGGAAGGTAAACTACCCTCAAAATGTTCCTTCTTTTTTTTGATAAGTTCAAAATGTTCCTTCATTGTAGCTATACCTTTTTGTTGTGTAGATGGACAAGAATGTGGTGACAAAATCCCAAAATTCTCTAAATACTATCGAAGTTCATTATCCAAACTCTCTCTCTCTCTCTAAATCAGAATGAAGGATTTTTGTTTCTGTAGGGAATTGCATTTCCATCATGGCTTGGAAAGTAAAGAAACATTTCAGAATTATTTATTAGGAAATATATCTAGGTACATCTAGTAGAATCATTGACAAACAATACAAAGTTTCTAAACCCAAACATTATTATCTATCAACTAAAACATAGTATTAGAACCAAGGTTTAGAATGTTGATGTCGATTGAAATATCAGTCACCCAGATATAAGAAACATGTCAAAAATGCCAAATATTCCATGGAAATATTGTAAAAATTATAGATATGGTGGAAATGTTGTGAAATATGCAAAACACTGAATGGTATTTTATGTAATGATAAAAGATGCATAGGTAGGCCCTTTTAAATTATTATCTTATTCCAAATCATCAAAAGTACATGATAGAGTGAGTTCAAGCAAAATTTAAACCAATAGAAAGTGCAAATGGTTCTAATAGGTCAACCAAATAACTTATTTTACAATATAAACGAAGATTTAACTCCACATTTGAAAAGAATGGAGAAGGAATAAACAACCATGAAGTATGTTTCTTATTTTCTAAATTCCAAAGCAAAATGTTTGTCAACTCCTCCCTACCACCTTTCCTATGTTTATGTGCTGGTCTTGTATTGAACAACTGTTATGAAAAAAAAAAAGCTAGCAACATTTGCATCATTGTCAAGTTGGTTAACAAATATCAAATTAACAGTCAACTTAGGAAGAAATAAATTACATAATCATAAAGGAAAAGCCAAAGTGGAAAGAGTTAAATTGTCATGCAAATGGCATCTCAACTTTCCCTTAAAAAGGCCATCGCCCAATGTTGGTCCCGGCTATCTAGTATCTTGGGTGGGGTAGACTGGATGCTGATCGAGCTTTTCTCTTTTATATTGTTTTTTTCACAAGGTGGCCACTCTCAGAATTGAGCCTACATTCTCATGCTTCTCAGCACAAGGTTTTACCATTATATCTCAGTTTTCCCCTATAGGCAATGAAATTTACCATTTAGGAAAAGGATTAGAAATACTACCAAATGATGCTTTGGTCTTGTGGTTGGATGCACCAGAACCAATAACCTAGAACTTGTTAACAGGAAAAAGCGAGTAATATCATGAACCGGCTCTCTCAGTCTCTATGTTGTGTGGCACTCCACTTGTCCCATAGGTTGCGTCAGCTTGCTTGCCTAGTATACTGCCTTTGCTAGGGTGACGTGAAGACACACACCCTTTGTGTAGCCCTTAGTACCCAAGGGCACACAAAGAACCAAACTCAAAAGATCAAGGGAAGCAATGGTGTTCTCATTAAAACTTTCCTTACAAAGCTTACAATACTTGGGTGACTCCATGGACTCTTGGACACTTGAATGCTTGGGTTTGTGGTGCTTGTGTGCAAATGAGGGAGGAGTCCCCTATTTATAGTGTAGAGATCATTAGTGTGGTCCCGTGTGGTCCCCACCTGTTTAATGTTTAGTTTCAGCCAACATTTTTCTGTTGGTAGTTATTTATTTAAACAGTAGAGGGGTAATTCAGGTTTTTTCCTTATCTTTTAATTGTTAATATAAATAGCAGTGGGGTGACAATCAAACTGATCACCCACATTCTTTGATTTCTCCTCTTCGTTTTCTCCTTCTCTTCTTCTCTCCTTCTTCCTCTCTAATTCTCAGATCTTTTCTTGATTCTGCGCATTATATCTAGGGCTGATTACAGTCCTACTTGACAACCTGGTATCGGAGCCAACCTAGGGCTTCTCATGTCAGTCTAATCAGGCCGACTACATGAGAACTTCCTAGGGTTGGAAGTTTTCAGCAAAACAAGACCATTGGCTGATTCTTGGAGGTTGCTGGCAGTGTGTGGCTACTACTCAAGGGACTGTAGAGCCTTGGAGAGTGTCCAGCAGTCAGGAAGAATCAGAGGAAGGGAAGATTCTTCAAGATTAGGGTTCAGACTTGTTTTTGAAGGTGGCAGCCAGACTTTTCTGAAGTAAGTTGTTTTCTTTTGAGATCGATCTATAAAAAGAACCTTTTTTTGGTTATTCTAAGAGGTGCGGCTGAGAGATCTCCCTGTTCTCCTGAGTCCTTGGGGTTTTTTCTTGACCTACGACTAGTTCTAGGATTAAAACCCTAATTTTTTTTTACTGTTGCCAATTCTAGGGCAGCAGTTGAATCAGTTACAGCTTTCCAGACCAAGTGATTTAGTTTTCTGGGAAACAACAGAGCTGTCCTAATATTACTGGGTGGTTACCGAACCTACTTTACCCTTCTAGGTCGGCTGTTAACAAATTCTGGGTTCAATTACTTTGTCTCAGTGCTAAAAGGGGTGTTTTTTGACCATTACCTCGACAAGAATGGAGTTTAAGAGCCAAGGGGGTGGTGTTTGGGGGGCTGGAGGTTCTGGTAACATGTCCGAGAACACATTTCAGGTTATTACAACTGTCAAGTTTGACGGATCAAATTACTTGGAATGGGCCCAGTCAGCCATGATGGCCATTGGGGGTAGAGAAAAACTAAACATTAAACAGGTGGGGACCACACTAATCATCTCTACATATAGGACTTTTAACTACCCTAAGGGGATGCAATCTAGGTCGTCCATTCATTACCTCCTTATTCTGTCAGATAGCACCTCCACCACACATTTGCACCTCTCATGACTACCACACATCCCATCTTTGGTTGAAGCTTCTAGAGACTCTTCTAAAATACTCTAGAATTCCCTAGAGCCTGTCTAGACCCTTCCAGACACCTCTAGGCCCACCAGACTGCTCCAGATGAACTCCATAACCACCACTAAACCTCTTAGCCAAAGGTTCCTTTGCCTATAAAAGCTTTGGGGGTGTGACAGTGAGCTGACTTTCCGAATGTGTCTATGCCTAAAAAGGCAGAATTGATTGTAAAAAATACCAATGTTCAGGGAACCGGACCAGGCACGGAACTAGAGAAGGGAGAGGTTCACGAGTCAGAGGTTCGAATAGGGTTGAACTGTGATGGCATATATATGTATGTATGTATGTATATATACTATAGGTCATATAAATACTATATATAATATATTTTACAACTTCTAATATATTTAGATATGGTGGATGGATGGCCATATAAATACTATATATAATATATTTCACAACTTTTAACATTCTATTCAAGTATTTACATTTTCTTTAAAACATGTGCATAATAAAGTAATATGTACAGTAAATAGTCATTGATTATCATAAATAATGAGGTGGATTAGTGGTAATTAAGCCATATATGAAAATAAGAGGTCATGGGTTCAAGTCTTGTTAACCACATTTTAAAATTTCAATTATTTAAGGACCCAGGCGGTTTCATGATACCAGGACTAGTTCACTGGTTTTCTGGTTAAACCAACCGGTCAGCCAGTTTTCACTGGCTTTTTAGCAAATACAGTTATTGGGGTGTGAATGAACTGTACAAGGTCCCAGGTCACAGTTCAACTGGTCCAATTGGCCGGTCCGGTCTGGTTTCCTAAACACTGGAAAATACAGTACTCTGGACAACCATAAAAAAAAAATAAAATAAAAGATACGGTACTCTGGACCATTTGACACATCTCAGAAATAAAGGTCAGGATGATCTCCTGAAGAAGTAGATGTATTAGTTGATGGGCTTTGAAATGTTGCCTGATATGTTTTTAACCAAATTTCTTGGGCGGTAAAATCGCTTACTTAGCTAATATATTGTTAACAATAGAACCATGTTTTCCCCCTTACCGAGGGATACTTGGTGTCCAAATTCCTTGCATTCATGACACTACACAGAAAAGTTCTGTTGATGTATTCTTGTTGGTGGCCAAGAGTACACTTTGTTGCCATTCTTCCCTTCCAGAGTAGCCTGAGTTATAATAAAAAATCTCCTCCCTGAGTAGTTCACTGAGGATAGTGTCTATTTTTGGTGGTGTGCCTTGGTTCAACATGCTATGCCTGACAACTTTGTAATCAGGATGCAATTTTGCACTTTCCTTTCTTGAATTTTCTTCAGTTTGTATACAATAGTTTTATTTTACACACTGCTAGCCATTTGATTCTCAACCTAAATTCAAGAAATTATACATCCTTTGAGCTTAGCTGTATGAGAAGATATTCATCTCTAAGTGGGGCTTTTTAGCAAGTTAGATTGCTGGTATACTCTCTCAAGATATTTTCACATATCCTTGGAAGTCTGAAACCCCTCATGGTTATACCACTATTGGGATCAACAAACTTAAAATCCAAGAGATGTTAGCAATTTTATCCCTTCATTGTTGCATCAATTTGGAAGCAGATTCATCCAGTCTGGTTTCTCTCAGTCCTTTGCCTTCAACAAAATAGCAAAAATGGAAATTTTAAATGGCAAAGTTTGAACCATTGAATCTGATAAATAATGTTACATACTTGCGCTAGGCTATATATAGGAAAATTATTTTTCCAGATGAACAACTGCTATGAAGTAACCAGATGATATGTCTTAACAGCAACGCTTATGGTATCCCAAATATAGATATCTGATCACCCATATAGTATTCTGCCCTTAGTTCTGTTGTGTAGTTCAAAACAAAAAAGAAATAACAGTTCAATAGTAAGTGGTCGAGGGTGGGCCTTGGTGCAACAGTTGGGTTGCTCCATTGTGACCTGGGTGACCAGGGTTCAAATCTTGGAAACAGCCTCTGCAGGAACCTCGTGCACTGGGCTGCCTTGGTTCAATAGGAAGAGGTCACAAATGTACAGGGTTTCTAACTGAATGCTTCCATCCCCAAAAGAGTAATATCATATTTAGGGCCATAATATTTACATTACAAGTAGGCCCTTTGAGCTATGATACCCAGATACCTAGTGTTGGGCACAATGCATACCCGATATTACACCAGATACTTCTAGGTATATTCTATAGAATACACTTCTAGAATATGTAAAATGGTATTTTTATAACAATTCATACTATAAAAAATGTGTATATGTTAGTCTTCAGAAATGACACTTGGCTATAAAAACTAGAAAATGGAATTGACTCCAGTTCTGAAGTGAGAGATTATGATATAGAAGTCTGGATGATTGGGTGGAGAGGTCTGGAAAGCTTTCTATAGAGAAGATTGAAGAGAAGAATGTTGAGGTTGGCAAAAATCCTGGCATGTTTTTTTGCGGAGGAGAGGACTTTGCTAGGAAAGCCTTTGAGGAGTTTGAGAGGAGGGAAGAAGGTTTGGAGAAAGTGGAAAGTGGGGAGGGAGGAGAGATGTGGGATGTGGATATTGACAGAGGGGAGGATTAGGAGTTGGTTGCATGAGTCTTGTGTAGTCTCGAAGCTTGTGGAGGTGTCCGAAATTGGTGCTTTTGGTTCTTTGTTTTTGTTGTTTGTCTTTATTGTGTCATTGGTTGTAAGTCAGTATTAGCGTCTTGTTATTCTCTTTTTCTATTTATCTTTCAAAAAAAAAAAACTAGATATGAAAGCATGCTACAAGCATATTATTATTATATAGGATACCCATGGTTCAAAATATTGATACACCCAATATGCATGAACATGCGTATCCGGTGTTTCAAGTGATTGAATACCTTTTTTTTTTTTTCCTCATTTCCACAGGTGTCCGAAATCTGTGCATTTCCCTAGCATTTCCATATTTTTCGTCCATATCCACCGTATCCGTATCCGTATCCGTATTCATGTTGTCTGATATGATACCTGATAACGATACTTTCATCCTTGCATAAATAATCTAACCATTCTAGCAGCAAAGGATATAAATTCCTAATTCAGTGTTAGTAGATCCATGAAACCTTCCTCTTGTTATGTTAGATTTTTTTTAATTGGATTGTCGTATGTCACAGCTATCCTGTAAACACAATATAAATTTCCCTTGAACACATTATATGCACATATGAACATACAAGTATGTAAGAGGTCTTTTGAAAACTGCCAAACCTGGTCTAGATTGGTTTAGCTGTCTGATGGTGAATCATACCTCATGAAAGCACTTGTATTTTTCCCCTTTGTTGCAGCAGCCTAATTTTGTTTTGCCATTTTTTTTCTGTGATACAGGATGAGAAAGATAAGAAAATTCGAGAATTGTCCCTTGAGTTATACAATGAAAAACGGCGATGCCAACGGCGTTGTGCAGCATATCAGGAACAGCTAAACATGATCTTGAAAGATGTAGAAGACCACACTCAACATCTATCAAAAAGAGTTCAAGATATAGTTCAGAGCATAAAAGAACTTGAAGATGAGACTGAGAGTTCACAGTGCAGATGAGATGAGAGTGAGTGCTGTTTGTACTGGCTTCTTTTTACGTTCAAAGGCCAACTACATCCATTTCCACTTTCCTAGGATAATTAAGTTAACTAATTTTGATAGGGTTTATCTCAGGGTCTGTAAACCACTGAATTGACTATACTAGGGAAATATGTAGGTGGTAATTACCTCCTATGGATGACAGCACTGCATCAACTGTAGTTGGTAATTACTATCTGTGGTCATCTGCTTTTAGCAGAAGATTTATTAGTAGAGTGGAATGGAGTAATAGGATTCATGTGGGAAACTCCAATAACTTGGACAAAGATCAGATGATGATGATGATGATGATACAGAAGCACCTATAAGAATGGAAAGGATGTAGTGGTGTCATAGCTGCCATATTTTCTTGCTATGGCAAAGGAAATTGGCTGGGCCAAAAAAGGTTTACTCAATCTGATGGGATAACTGTGAACACTCTCTTTAACTCGATCTGATAAGGGAACTGTGAAAACTCTTCTGTGAATGATGATGCTGTGACTCACATGTACAGGCCTTGCATCTTAGTTGGGACTCTTGCCGTTTGTAGAACACCAAATAAGAGGGGACAGAAGAATGGATATTGGACACATTCAGAAATAACGTGGTTACTGATCTATTGATATATGGCCTATAATCAGTCTTTTCTTTTTAATTTTAGGGTAACTTACAGACATCTACCTTATACTTGGGGGGTGGTGACACTTAGGCTCTTGAACTTTGTTTTGTGACAAAGACCCCCGAAACTTCTGGTTTCCAACACTTTGCCCTGCCATTGATATGCTGTCAGTTAACTTTATTGAACCCCACATTTTGCCCTTTTGACTTAATTTTTCTAAAAATTCGCAACTCCCACATTTTTCTCTCAACTTTCTTCCAGCAGCGTTCATCTTGAGAAGGTTTTGAGAATATTTCATCAATGCCTTTGAGAATGATTTGTCCTTAGGAGTGGATTCAAGCCGAGCCGAATATCTAGGTATTTGAGCCTCGGTTCACCAACAAAGTATGAGGCTCGAACTCGATTTGAGCTAGAGACTTGAACTCGAGTTTGGCTCGAGTCAAAAGCTCATAAGCTCGAGCTCGGCTCGGCTTGGCTCAGGCTTGATTGTGAGCCAAATGTTTTAAAAAAATAAAAATATATACATATAAAAAAATGATTTTTTATTTGATATGTAAAAAATTAAGAAATATAAAAACTAGTTAGTATGTCAAAATATTGGTACCATAAAAGCAATTTTTAAGAGTTTTTTTTTATACATAAAGCAATTTTTAAGAGTTTTTTTTTTTTATTCATAAAGCAATCTTAAGAGTTAGTATAGGGATTTGCTTTGGAAATGTGTGGATATGGTGGATAACTTAAGATACACATGAATGAATCTTATTTCAAAGAAAAAAGAACTCACACAAATCTCAAAATACATCAATACCAATGATTTTAAGGCTCAAATGGATATGCATACAGTATAAAATGAAAGAAATACGTTTTTAATGGTTCACAGTCACATTATAAGAATCACCATATTGGGCATATATGTTTTGTAGAAGGTTTAAATTATTGGTATAGCAAAGGGTATTGGTAAAGTTGGGAGTGGATACATATCACGATATGCTTTGGATAGGTAAATATGGTGGAAAGATGGTATGTATATAAACTGAAACATAAAGAAAATTCTCACTAGTCGCAAATACATTAATAAAACTAAATCTATTGTTAAAATAATTATAAATTAGGTATGATCACACAAGCAACACATACTTTAATAGTTATAGAAAGACATAACAATCAACACAGTAAGGAGTCCAAGATGCATACTATATGGCAGCCATATACAAATTATATGTATGATGTGTAAGGATAGTGACTATATAACTTCCTAAAAAGCAATATTGTAAGTTATGTTTATTTTGTAAACAACAGTTTTATTTACGCAAGTAATTTATATATTATTATTATAAATCAATTTATTAATTGATAATTTATATAACCTTAATTTAAAAATATATCAAATCTATTTAGATTTATAATACATATCATATGCAATTGATAAATTTTAATTATTAAAATAGTTATTTTATTTTTGTTTTTTTTCAATATTAATAGTGTTAAAAATAATGTCTTCGTAGAGTTAGCCCTATTGAAATAAAAGAGGCACTAAATAAGATGAAGGAAAAGACATTATGACCTAATGGGATTCAATCGAAGTGTGAAAAGGTAGGGAGAAATAGGTTTGTTATGGTTAACTAAGTTATTTAATAAGATAGTGAAAGAAGAAAAAATGCTTGATGATTGAAGAGATAGTAATATGGTGCTTATACTTAAGAACAAAATTGTAATAACTATTAAAAAATTAAACCCATTACATGAGACACACTGTGAAACTTTTGGGGAGAATAATTGAACAAAGATTACAATTTGAAACTAGTGTATTAGAGAACCAATTTAGCTTCATGTTAACCATGGAAGTCATATTTCTTTTGAGACGATTAATAGAAAAGTTCAAAGAAAAAAATGAAGACCTTCATATAGTATTCATTGATTTAGAAAAAGGTTATGATAGAGTTCCTAAAGAGATAATATGGTGGGTTTTGAAAAAGAAAGAGATTTAAAATAAGTATATAAACCTAATTGCATAAATGCATGGGGAAACACCAATCAATATTTAGAACACTAGTGGTAGAGACTTCATATTTTACATTTATGATGAGTCTTCACCAAGATTCATTACTCAACCCTTATCTTTTTACACTAATTATAGATGAATTAACTAACATATTTAGGAGGAAGTTCCATGATGCATGTTTGCCAATGACATTTTTTTTTATTGATGAAACTTGTGAAATCCCTATTCGATTCTAGGTTAAAGTAGAAAAGAAGAAGAGGAGAAAGAAGAAGAAGAGAAAGAAGAAGAAGGGTTCGGCCAAATTAGGAAAATCAGTCCACCTCTAGTCGACCCACTTGTATTTATCTCCAATAACATAGTTACAAGAAAGACCATATTGTCCCTCATAAGTGATGGGACACATAACTTAAACTTAAATAAAATAGACCTTTTACTCTTAAATAGATAAACCCAAATGACCAAAATACCCCTGATTTGTGTATTCTAACACTCCCCCTCAAGCTGGAGAGTATATGTCATATAGTTCCAGCTTGTCACAAATATAATCTACTCTGCCCCGAGACAATCCCTTTGTAAAGAGATYTGYCCACTGATTTCCTGAGCTCACATGAGATGTGGTTATCACTCCACTTTTCACTCTCTCTCACAAAGTGACAATCGACCTCAATATGTTTGGTTCTCTCATGGAAGACTAGGTTGGAAGAGATGTGAACAGCAACTTGGTTATCACAGAATAATCTCATGGGTTTGTCAACCGAGAACCCCATCTCTTGTAGCAAGTTCTTTAACCATACTAGTTCACATGTGGTATGAGTCATTAGCTCTGTACTCAACTTCTGCACTACTCCTTGCCACCACTATTTGTTTCTTGCTCTTCCAAGTTACAAGATTGCCACCAAGGAAGGTACAATACCCTGTAGTCGATCTCCTGTCTGATATAGAACCAACCCAATCAGCATCTGTATACCCTACTATTTCAAGAGTCCCTCCACTTCGGTATAGCAAACCACGACCTGGAGCACCCTTCAGGTACCTAACAATCCTTAGAATTGCTTCCCAATGAGGAATCTGAGGATGTTGCATAAACTGACTCACCATACTCACAGCAAATGATATATCTAGTTGGGTAATAGTCAGATAATTCAACTTTCCCACCAACCTCCTGTATCTTCCAAGATCATCAAACTCTTCACCTGCATCAACACTCAACTTGGCATTAAGTTCCATAGGAGTCTCTGTTGGTTTAGCACTTAACAGTCCTATTTCTTCAAGTATGTCAAGAACATATTTTCTTTGACATAAGTTAATTCCATGCCTTGACCTTGCAATTTCTATTCCCATGAAGTATTTCAGTTTACCCAAATCTTTCGCATTGAAGTGGTCCTGTAGGAATTTCTTCAACCTGTTAATCATGTTATTGTCACTCCCAGTTATGATAATATCATCCACATACACCACTAGCAAGATTTTCCCATCTTTTGAGTCATGGCTGAACACAGAATGGTCTACCTGACACTATTTCATCCTAAATTCTTTCACTACTTCACTGAACCTTCCAAACCATGCACGTGGAGATTGTTTCAATCCATAAATTGTCTTTTTGAGTCTACAAACCTTACCATCCTCCTCCTGAGCAACAAACCCTGGCGGTTTCTCCATATACACTTCCTCAATGAGATCACCATGTAGGAAAGCATTTTTGATGTCCAATTGCACAAGAGACCAATCATACATAGCAGCTAATGAAATTAACACCCGAACTGGACCAATTTTAGCCACAGGAGAAAATGTCTCCATATATTCCACACCATACAGCTGAGAATAGCCCTTGGCCACTAACCTAGCCTTCAACCGCTCAACACTGTCTTCTGGAAGATACTTCACTGTGTAGACCCATTTACACCCAACAACATGCTTACTAGGAGGAAGAGCAGTAAGTTCCCACATGTGATTGTGTTGTAGAACAGAGAGTTCATCTTCCATGGCTTGCCGCCACCCTGGGGAGGTAAGGGCTTCCTAGACAGTCTTGGGAATGGAAACAGATGATAGGAATGATATAAAGTTGCGATGAGAATCAGAAAGGTGAGCAGCTGAAACATAGTGTGAAATAGGATGAGAAGTACAAGTGCGTTTATCTTTCCGCAGGGCAATATGAAGATCAAGGTCTAACGGAGAAGAAGCAATGGTAGGATCTATCGACAGGGGTTGAATTGGAAGAGGGGTCGATGCTTTTCTATGAGTATACACGTGTTTGATTGGTGGCCTCTTAGTAGTATCTGGCATGGGAGGTGAATCTGCAACTAGAATGGGAACCACGGGAGGGGGATCCGCAACAGGGACAGGAAGAGGAACTACGGAGGAAGGAGAAGAAACCACAGTATCCGAGAAAAAAGGAACTGATTCAAAGAAAGTGACATCAGAACACACAAATGACTTATGGAAGTTAGGGTTATAACACTTATACCCTTTCTGAGTCCTTGAGTAGCCAAGGAAGATACACTTAGTAGCTCGTGCATCTAATTTGTCTAAACCAGGCCCCAAGTTTTGAACAAAACAAACACATCCAAAGACTCTTGGGATGAGAGGAAATGGAGACAAGGTGGGAAACAACACCGAGAAGGGGGATTGACTTCCAAGGATGGACATGGGCATCCGCTTGATGAGAAAACAAGATGTGAGGACTACATCATCCAAAAATGCTTTGGGACATTCATATTAAGCATCAAAGACCGAGTAGTTTCAAGGAGGTGTCGATTTTTCCATTCAGCTACACCGTTCTATTGTGGGTTGTAGGCACAAGACGTTTAATGAATTATCCCATGGTGCTCTAAGTATTGCTGAAATGGTATTGAGGTGTACTCTTTGGCATTATCAGAGCGAATAATTTTAATATGAACACCAAATTTGGTACGTATTTCAACATAAAATTTTTGAAAAATAGAAAACACTTCACTATGATATTTCATAAGATAAATCCATGTCATCCTTGAAAAGTCATCAACAAAAATTACAAAATACTTATAGCCATTGTATGGCATCACTTTGATCGGACCCCAGACATCAAAATGAACTAAAGAAAAAGGACTCGAGACATGACTATCAACTCTTGGACTAAAAGAGACTCTATGATGTTTCCCAAACTGACATGACTCACAATCCAAAGATGAAAGATGACTCAAGGAAGGAATCATCAACTTCAGAGCTTTGAGAAAAGGATGACCAAGTCTGCAGTGCCATTGAAGAGGAGTAAGAGAAGACTAAAAAGCTACTGGAGGGCCACCACCATCAAGGTAATACAATCCACATGTCTCATGCCCTCCACCAATCTTCATCCCCGTCTTGAGATCTTGAAACACACAAGAAGAGGGATAAAAGGTTATGGAACAATTAAGTGACTTGATTAATCTAATAACAGACATAAGGTTAAATGGGAACTTGGGAATATATAAAACAGATGATAAAGACAAAGAGGAGAGATCAACATCACCAACACCACATATGAGAGATGTAGAACCATTAGCAAGAGTAACTGTTTTAGATGTGAAGGACCGAGAAAGAGAAGAAAATACATTAGGAGTCCTAGACATATGGTCCGAGGCTCCGGAGTCAATGATCTAGGGTGAAGGCTTGGAAGCCAAGCAAGCCATACCTGGATGGGCAAGGGTAGCTGTGTTCTGCTGAGATGTCTGAAGGAACTGCTCATATACTGCACAAGGTACACTCACCATCTCCTTCCTAGAAGCACCAATAGATGTGGAGGGAATCGGGTCAGTTTGCTGACTTTCATTAATTGTACCACTACCCTTAGTCACAGCATGGTCAGCCCAAGTGTTGGGTGGACCATGTAAGTCATAGCAGAAATTAACCGTGTGCCCCTCTAATCCACAGTGTGTACACTTCCTAGGGGCATTACTTCTTCCTTTACCACAACCTCCCCCTGAGTCCCGACCTCCACTCCGACCACCAGCACGGTTAAACATGGGACCACCACGGTTACCTGGAAGTCCACGACCACCACCACCACCTCTATTTCCACRGCCTCCCCCTCTAGTCACCACAAAACCAGATYTGTCTGAGAGAGAAGAATGCTCTATAGACTCAATAGATGTCCTCCTGAGACGGGCAAAAACTTCTTCAAGTGAGGGAAGAGCAGACCCCCCAGTATTTGTGCATGGACAAGCTCATATTCAGCCTTCAAACCCACCAGAAACCTTGTCACATCAAGTTGCTCACGCTGTTGTTGCTGAATCTGAACATCCAGTGTCAGGGGATGATACACATTGAGCTCATTTCAGATATTCCTTAGACTTGCATAATATTCCTTAGACTTGCATAGTATTCACACTAATTTTTTGTTCCATGCTATTCCATAACCATGTCATTTTTTGTGCATCTTCCTATTCCTAGTCACTAAACCCCGGAGATTCAGATGAGTGTTTCTCCTCTCTCACATGTTTTACCTTTTTCTTGGCCTTTAAAAACACCTCCACAGATTTTGCCCACAACACATAATTCTCACCATTCAACTTAATAGATGTCATTTGAACATTTAGGTAATCTGGAGAAATCATAACGCCTGTTTTATTGTCATTCCCWTCTCCAATCGATGCCATCTTAACTAATTCTCCTTCAAATAATCAGCACAACTTCACGCACTTCCACAAAACTTATCTCACTCTCAGCACCACCAACTTCTTCAAATACACATTGCACATCAAATACAAAAACTGAAATCACTTAGTCATTAAATCAAACACTTGTACTGCACACTGCAGAACCATTCACACACCAAATACAAGGGCTGAAGTCACTCAGCCATTAAACCAACACACAGAAATTAGTATAAGCACCACTACACGACACAAGGTTTTGCTTTCAACTATTCAGAATCACCCACACACCATTCAACACAGTACAACTACCACCACACCACTGCTGTCGTGAACTTCAGCAGTCGAAAAACTCTACTTTCAGCACACATATGAGGTAAAAACAGAGAAGAAGAACTGCTGTCGAAAAACTCTACTTTCACCACACCACTGCTGATATGCATACTAATCACTTCAAACATATTTTGAACCAAAACACAGCATTTACAGTCCACTATTTGGGCAAAAAACAGAACTGCTCATACCTGTCCACAAACAACCCTCTTCGTATCACAGAATAGAGAGAAAGAAGAAGAAGAGAAGAAGAAGGGTTCGGCCAGATTAGGAAAATCAGTCCACCTCTAGGCGGCCCACTTGTATTTATCTCCAATAACATAGTTACAAGAAAGATCATATTGTCCCTCATAAGTGATGGGACACATAACTTAAATAAAATAGACCTTTCACTCTCAAATAGATAAACCCAAATGACCAAAATACCCTTTATTTGTGTATTCTAACACTAATTATAGATGAATTAACTAACATATTTAGGCGGAAGTTCCATGATGCATGTTTGCCAATGACATTTTTTTTATTGGTAAAACTAATGAATAATATTTTTTTTGATAAAACTAATGAAGGATTAAATGAAAAATTAAGCTTATGGACAAATGCCCTAAAATGAGAGATTTTAATTATGACATATAAATTTAGTATTAATAGGAGCACAAATGAGAATACGCTTTGGATTAGAGGCTAAAAGATAATTCAATGTGACCATTTCCAATGCCTTGGTCTAATAGTTCATATTAAGGGAAACAATGAGGAGGATGTCACCTAAAGAATTAGAGCAGAATGGGAAACATGGAGAAACACATATGAACTTTTATATGATAGGCAAATGCCACTTAAGTTAAAAAGAAATCCTATAAAATAGTTGCAAGGCCACCTATGCTACACCGAGCAGAGTGATGGGCATTTAAGAAATTGTGTTCAATAAATTAATGTGGCAAAAATGCAAATGCTAACATGGATGGGTGGAAAAACTAGAAAGGATAGGATAAAAAATGAAGTCATCAGTAAGAACCTAGGAGTAGTTTCAATAGGTGATAAAATTAGAGAAAGTAAACTAAGATGGTTAGATCATGTGCATAGAAGACCATAAAAAAAACATCAGTTATAAAAAGTGATTTGTTATAAATTGAAAGGGTTAGAAGGACTAGGGATAAACCAAAAAGGACATGAATAGAAGTATTAAGAAATGATTTAAACAGTAACAATTTAACAATGATATGATTTTAAATAGTCTGCGGAAGCCTACATGCCCTGCCTCCCTGGCCTATGACTGCCCAGCCCACTGCCCTTGTCCATCGCTCTTCCCTAGTCTGCGGCAGGGCATCGCAATGCCACATGCCCTGCCTCCCTGCCCTACCTGTGGCCTCCTCTGATCCTAGTGAAGCCCTCAGCCCACCATGGCCATAGCCCACCTCATCACTTGGTCCTCAGTCGAACCCACCTCGGCCAGTTTGACTCTTTTCATAGCCACAATAGACTCAACCTTGGCCCCACATTGGTCCTGACCTAAGCCCTTGCCACGGTCAACACCCAATCCACACACCTCACTTCACCCCGCCTGCACGGCTCACCTTGTCTTTGTTGGTCTTAGCCTGTCTCGTCCAATTCCAGGCCAGTTCACCTCGGTCAACCCAACCCGTGACCACATGTCGTGGTCGCCTGGTGCCCCACCTAAACCACTGTGCGCACCCTGTCAACTACTAATAGTCTCAGCAAATAAATAATTGATTCTGCGATTGGAGGTGACCCATACGATTTGGATTTGAATGAATTACTCTCCTGGCTGAACTAGTTTTTGTTTCTAGGGCTCAGTTCGAAAGAGTATAAATACAAATATGTACAATACAAATATTCGTATTTGAATTCCCCATTTGGTGGCATTTGATAACTTGTATTTTCTTTCCACCAAATTATTTGGTGCTGTAAAATTATATCCTTGTACTACTATAATGCCTATTTATTGTCTAAACAGCCGGGTGTACTAATCCCCGAATCAATCATATATGCTTTTCTAAAATGCCTAGTATATTGCCTCATGCTCTTGATCTCAAATTATGAAATTCTATTTGTAGGGTCTAAAATTATAATTTTGTTACGTAGTCGATGTGCATGTTTGCTTACTAGGAGAAGCATGTTTCTCTATGATTCTTAGACTTCTCATAGAAAATTCAGAGACTACCTAGTCTAAAATTCAGGAACCCCTTGTCATTCGATGAATAGCATAGCGGTTGTTGGAACTACTTAAGCCGGATCTTTATTATCTCTCAAAATTGTCCGTTAGATTGAGTTGCTTTCTAAACATCAATTGGGATATACGTGATTGCCCTAATACATGGGATGCTTTTTTATGAATGAGATGCTTTCTACTCAAATACCATTACAACTCGAAATTAATTAAGACAGCATTTGACAAGTCTTTCTTTGTGGTTTTCTGGGTTTCGGTAAGTTAAAAAGGCCGATTTTTTCGTTTCGTAATCAAAAGCTAAAAGATAAGAGGACGTGCATGGAAAACGTCAAATTTCGGGAAGCTTAAAATGAAGTTTTCTGTTTTTCTGTTTTTTTTTTTTTTTTTTGCATGATAAATAGCTTTTAGTTGCATTTTTAAAAGCCCAGTAGACTGAGCCATTTGACAAACGGTCTTTGTTTTCAAAGACAAGGCCCCAAAAGCTTAATATGTCTTTTTGCCATCTAAACTGCTAAAAATTCTTTCTAAAAGACTTGCCAAACGACACCTAAACCTATACAATTGCATCTACGTAGAGTGCACTACTCGTGTGATTATTCATACCTCTGCTAATTGACTTCATTTCTGAAATGTTCTAACTCATCCTTGGAACTCTTAATATATATGTCTAATTAATCAACACTGTTTATTATGATTCATTCAAGCAACACTTTCTCCAAACTTAATTAGTTTCAGAATTATGATTTTGACATTCTTTCAACATTCTAATATAAGAATTGGTTTTCAGCATCATTTCCAAAAGACATGTATAATGATTATATCGCCCATTTTATGGTCATCTATATACTGGTTTTATATTCAAACATTATTTCATTCTCACAATTTATCTCATTTTAGAATCATTTTCAAAAATATACAAATTCAATTTTTCTTTAACATAAACACAACTAGTTAATCCTAGCAATTCATTATGCTTCTTATCAAATAAATGTTCCACAAAAAGTATTTAAAACTTGCCTTTTACATTTATTTCATTTCAGACTTATTCCTAAAACATATGTAATTTCAGATCTATTCCCAATATTAGTTTCAAAAACCTTCCTATTTTACTGTACAGCCATTATCCACTAGTGCCTTCAAAATGTTCATTGATTTTCCGCTTTCATTTGTGTCCATTACAACTTGCAAATAAGGCTCAGTTTGGAAGGAGCATAAATAAAAACACAAATATGTAGAGTGCAAAACCCTATATTTTGTATGACATTTGTATTTGTACCTCAGTTTGGAAGGGGTACAAATATAAATACATAGTGTAAAACTTTGTATTTTGTATCCATTTGCTTAATTTGGAAGGAGTACAAATACAAATATGTAGAGTGTAAAGCCTTTCATTTTGTATTATTTTGTATGTATTGTATATATTTGCATTGTATGTAGAGTTTACTCTTTCCAAATTGAGCCTAAGTACATAGCATTCTTGAACATATGGCTATCCTTTTATAGACTGTGTATATGTTTGGTATGGCTTCCGTTTATTAAATAAATGCTTGTACTTGATTTGTCTTCAAAACCAAGAAAATGTGGTTGATAAACATTTTTCTAGGATTTGTTGAGAATTAGACACCACTAGGCACCATTAGGCGCCACATAAGCGGAATAGTAAATAAACACTTCACCATTGGGGGAAACGTTAAAATGAAGCTTCCCCCAATGGTTGGCTTGCATGTAAATCAAGACATCTGTTTATCAAATAAATAGGTGTACGAAATAGCATGATGGGACAAATGCCCACATAGCAATGATATGGCACCGATTATCAAATAAACAGAAGCCATACTAAACACACGCTATATTTCACTTAAGTCTCATTACTATTTTTAGAAATTCATGACAATAAAATGGTTTTTTTCTGCATAGTCTCTCTTACAAATGAGATTTTGTACAATACATATGCTATTAAACATTGTAGCTCATTCATCGCCTCCCACGGCCTTGCTCAAGGGCATCAGTGCTCTTAAGGAATCGGGATCTGCTCTCATAGAGTGTGCCTCACACCGACCTCACAACCACATCCCATAGAGTGAGGTGCACGATATGGACTCCCACCTAAGGGTAGGGGTGAGCAGAAAAAAAAAAAAAACAGAAAATTGAACCGGCTGAAAAAGCTGACCAAAACCGAACCGAAGATTAACCGAACTGGTCAACCGGTTAACCGACTGATTTTGGTTAAATTCCGGTTACCGGTTTTCCAAAAAATGCCCCAACCGTGAACACCCCTACCTAAGGGAGCTGTTGTCCGCTAATAGAGACTACAAAGCACTTCACATCTCCGGTTTTGCTCCATTTGCTCTCTAACAAATCAAAACAAGACATTCACAATATACAAAACTCGCCTCGATTAGATCACCAAGAGGCTGAAAAGAAATTAGATTAAAAGTCCACTTCGAAATACCTTGAGATACAATAAGGGTTTTCAAAAATAGAGCAAAATGCAAAAATAAACAAAAGCAGAATTTTGAATGGCTACTAATGGAAATGACTTCTGCTTAAGAAATCAATGACTTTTGCTTGTTGCTTTGTAAGATATTGGATGGGTATTGTTTGTACACCCTTTGCGACAATAGACAATAGTATTATAGATACCATTTTTCCTTGTTCTGCATTAAGGCTTAGTTTGGAAAGAGTGCAAATAAAAATATGTACAATGCAATACATACAAAAATAAAATACACAGATTTGCATTGTACATATTTGTATTTGTACTCCTTCCGAATTGAGACTTAGTCTCCTAGCAAATGAGGAGGGTGAACATTTGGTTTATTCGGTTAAAAATTGAATCGAGTAAATTAAAATTTAAAAAACCAAACTAAAAAAAAACTGAACCGAAACTGAATTATAGAAAAATCGAAATAATCGAAACCAAAATTTTTTATTTGATTTTTTGTTATTTCAGTTAAAATTGAATTTTAATAATATTTACTCTATTATATACAATAATAGATATTATATATTATAAAATATATATTATGAAATCAAATTTTATTTTATTATATATTAATATATAATATATTATTTATTACATATTATATATTATATATAATTGAAAGGAGAGAGAAATTCATCGTATGGACGCCAAGAAAGCAGTGGAATAGGTGGGCGAATTTCAAAAATTTTTCTCCCTTCAATCAACTGGGAATCATATTCCCTTATTTTAGAATCAATTATTCAAGGACCTACTCGAACCAAACCAAACCAGATCTGAACCAAAGATCAAGGGAAGGGTTATACCTGATACAGAGAATCAAGATCTCCCAACGTCGGTGTTCACGCCCAAAGAGAGGTCCAAGATCCGCTCCCGCTGAAGATGACACAACGACGGTGGAGCAGAACCAACAGTGTGCATCCTACGCACCGAACTCTTCACAAGAATCCGATGGAGGCTTAGAGCACCGGACCAAATCAGTCTTTCAGCAATGACTGATGTCAAGAACTAGCTTCTTGATCGTCCCTTTAGAGGAGTTCGAACCAAGCAGTAAGGTGGCGGCGGCTAGAGGAGTTCCTATGGCTGAAAGTGGCGTGGATGCAGATTTCAGCTTAGGAAGATGAGATCCTATCTCAAACTTGCAGGGTAAGTCACTACAAAACCCTAGGTCGAAAATTCAAGATTAGGGTTTCCTCATTTCTTAGTAATTAAGAAACCTCCTAATCCTATTAGGAGTTATACCAATCCAAATCAGCATTTGGATAGGGGATAATCTTAATCCTATCTGCATATTAGGTCAGCCCACTCCTGATCTTATTAGGAGGTTACCAGATTCTAACCCCTAATCCTTTAGCTAACCGTAATCCCAAATACGCCCCCTTAAGTGGGTGATCATATCAGCCCAGGTCGAAATGGACTTTAGGCCCAATAAGTAATCAGTGCTCAATAAGTTTCCAAACTACTGCCCAGTTGGGCTTCTTTGTATGGCGTGGGACCCAAGCATTGATCTATACATCAGCCACATGGGTTCAACCCAGCCTTTGTTACAAGGCCTAGCCGAATTCACTAGAAAGCCCAGTGAACCCCTTGAGTCCATCACATGGACTCTATGGGCCCAACACTTACAGTAAGTGGTCCCTGGGCCAAGCCTTTTTATAAAAACTCAGAGATTGTGGGAAGATGCAAGATTAGCCCATCAGGTATTACCCTCAATGGTCTTACACTTAACCTCTCAGCCTATAATGATTAAACACTGCCCGACAAGAGAGGACATCTCCCTTGGCTGCAAGGAACAGTGTTGCACTCTCTACTCACATGGATCCTGGGAATTAAAATCATTTACAAACATTTTGAAACCGTATATGTATATATATCATATATATAAAATTTGCAAAACAAAATTCCAACGATTGAAATCAACTGCCAGCAGTTTGGTTTCCATCAGAGAGAGTGCATCCCCGATCATTAACTTTGTCCGACAAATGGGCTGATCATGTCACTATGATCACTCACTCAAATGAATTATCAGACTGTCCCAACATACCCAGGTTTTGACCCCCGCTAAGGATCTCACTGATTGGCATATCAAAGACAGCCCAATCCGACACCTAGTGTAGTAT
>NW_010729125.1:816037-848830 GCF_000365185.1 Nelumbo nucifera
TGTCCAGTTTAAGGGTCTTACACAGAAATATACCACACAACATGAATCAAACATGTACTTTATTYATTTACACTAAATGTCAAAAGTACAACAAAACTGATTGGAGCTAAGGGCATACAAAACTATCTAATAATAATAATAGAAAGTTTGGTTAATTTGGTTAATCGAACCCATTTAACCAAAAATCAAAATCGAAATTTTTTGTTTTAACCAAAAAATTCTCACCCCTATAAATGAGCACTTTTGTAATAAAAAAATATGTATAAATCATACGATAGCTCCCTAGGTTTTGTAATAATCCGATGAATACTATCATCCCCAACTGATTTAAAAGCATGATATTTGCCTTATATTTGTGTAAATCATAAAAGCTAAATCCAAATGTCATATGTCATATATGAGAGTAACAAAAATTAAGAAAAAAATACGATGCCTTTATATTATATATATATATATATATCATATGATTAAATTTATTTAAATACCGCATAACCTGTGATCTTATAATACTAAAATACCCATCCGGAAAAACTACCAGGTCATAATTTTTACTAGTTCATCTCTATCTCTCTCTCCCCCGAATTTTGCTAGAACACAAGAATGATACCATTTCTCAAGGTAGATAGGAACTTTACCAGTTTTGTCAAAGTAGATAGAAAATCTCTGTTTGTCGTCTCTAGGGCTGTTCATAAGAAAATCCAACCCGACCAAATCGACCAACCCGGATCGACCCAATCTGAGTTGGCTGGGTTTTCTTCAGTACCGGTCGGTTTTGGGTTGTAAAAAATTATAAATCGATCCGATCCGAACCAACTTAGTAGTTAGTAGTTACAACCTACTTAGTTCTTACTTAACTAAGTTGTCTCTATCCTAGTTACAACCTAACTTAATTTCTAGCCTTTTAGTTAGGAATGACATTAATGGCAAGTATTGTAAGACAACTAGACAATGATTTTTTTTGAAAAATTTTAAAGAAAAGAATCAAAGGATCCTAATTTCTATGGTCTTTTACACCAAATAGGCAACCAATTGCAATTATAATTAGGTGTCATTTTTTACTTAGATTAGAAGGTTTTTTGAAATATACAAATTTCAGTCTTCTTTCTCTAATACAGTTTGACTTTCTATTTTCTTGATAACTTCTATTCTAACTTGGTCCGCCCCCCTTAGCCCCTCAACTCAAGCACAATCTCTAATACAATTTGACTCTCAAGCATGGTTGAACTTAGAGCCGAAGCCGACCCAAACCGACTCAACCCGACTCAAACTGATCAGGTTGGTTTTGCTTAACACAGGGTCAATTTCGGTTTTAATTTTAGGTAACCTGACTAGGTCGGGTTGATTGGAAAAATCTCAGTAAACCGACCCAACCCAATCCGTGAACAGCCCTAGTCGTCTCTAACTAGATGGGAACACTACAAATTTTGTCAAAGTAGATAGAAAATTTTTTGCCCACATTCTCTCTCTCTCTCTCTCTCCCTCTCTCTCCTCCCTGATGGTTCTCCATTTAAGACGAAGAGGAGCGCTACGTTGGCTGTCCATGAGCTTGTTATGAACTAAAACCAACAACCACCGTAACACGAAACAAGAGTGAGGTGGGGAAGGAGGAGAGTGTCGTTTGGCCTCGCCTGGTTCTCTCTTCCTTCCCGTTCTGGTTAGAGGGGGGCTACCATCTAAAGGTAGAAGACAATGAATAGTCTCAAGGTAAAAGATAATGAATAGTATCTTTTTTTTAATAGTTTTGACATTTTCAAAAATTTTAAATTGCACATGTCAGCATGTGATTAGATAACTGACGGTCGATTAATAGTAGAGACCAACTTGACACTTTTTTGAAAGTTTGAGTACTATAGTGACACGTTTGAAAGTTTGGACCAAATAAGTGGAATTTTCCCTTTTTAAAATTGGACCAAATAAGAAATCATTATGGGGATTGGTTCTCAGGTTAAACAGTTTGATCATTTGGTTTGAACGGACAACCCATTATGACTTACAAAAAATAAAAAAAAGTCAAAACCCATTGTTTAGGTTGACAATTTGATAGTTTGACTGCCCATGGCAATGGGAAAATCAACGATTTTTGGCCAAAAAGTGGTTATAGGGTGAAATGGAACTGGTTACCTGACTGGTTCCCTTTTTTGGTCCTACCATTAGGTCTGATCCGGTTTTCAAAACCATGGTCTGAATCAGTGAGAACCGGTCCAAAACCAAAGAGGCAAAGAATAAGAACCGGCGTAATCGGTTCGATTATATCAGCTAGACCCGATCCATTGGCAGCCCCAAAATTATACCGTCGTCCATGTCAATTAGAGTTGAGTTGTGACCGTGAGTACTGCTATGCTATAGCTGGAATGCTGCAGACCAGGTAGGTCTATAAGTCCACGAGGTGTATTTGCCGTTGGATTAACCTTTGGAGCCCGAGATCAGAGGCATTTCTTCATCGTTCTTCCCAAATCCCAATCAAAATCTGCCACAGAGCAAGTTGAAGCTCAAGCTCAGAGATCGGTGGAGGAGGCGAATAAAACGAGCTTTTGAGGTCAGAATGCGCCCAACTTGCATATTAAGTTCTAACTTCTAACCCCGATGTAAGTTTTTATTCATCTTTTCTTTTGTTTTTTTTTTTGAAATTTTAAACTTTGATCAAGTTTATTTATCATTTATTTACGATAGCATTAAGTTTAGGCATTTAGCTCGTATTTTTGAATTCTTAAGGTGGGGTGAGTTGACAAATACATGACTTTTGCTTTGTTTTTTTCTCTCTTTTTTATTTCACTGAATAATTATGAAACTGTCTCTGGGAGAGCAAAAATCGTTCTCTTTGCAGTGAGAATTGAAGATTCAGGTGTCAATTTAAGCCTAAAATTCTTTTAAGTTAAAAGTTTCTAAAATGAGCTTTGAAGATGAAATTTTGTAGTTTGAAGAGTTCCGGTTCCTTGTTCGATGATGGTGATCGGGGTGTTTTGAGGGAGGAGCTATTATTCTAACTAAAAATGTTATGAAATTGGAAAAGAAGAAAGGAAACTGTATTTGATAATTGAATAGCTTGAACAGTTTCTGATGAGAGTGTAATAACGGTTTACTCTTTGACAGACTTAGCAGTGAAAGTTCATTTAAAGTGATGTGATAAGAGAATTTGTCTTTGATGGGTTTCTTTCTCTGTTTTTTCCCCGAATGAAACTGATTCTAGAAAGGTTAATCTTTGATGGGCTTTATTTCTTCTAGTGTATCTTTTTGGGTGCTATGTGTGTGCGGGGTGGGTAACTGGGTATATGTGGAAATATGCTAGTATCTTTGAGAGGTTATTGGTGCACCCTTGTTCTGCATATAAGGACCTGTTTTTTCACATTTATAGATTTTTTCAATTTAAAATATTTAAAAAACAGAGATCAACTTAAAATGAAGTAACTTTAGAAATCAGTATTAGACTCAGATTGGATCTGATGGATATAGTGAATTGGTAACCTAGTGAGCTTTCTCAGTCCCATTTCTTTGATGATTTCCATGGGTTGAAAGATTGAATTTCTATTTAATAAATTAGTGATCCAATGAATTTTCTGACTTTTCATCTGATCCAGGACTGACAAATTTTCTTTGGCTACCTATTTTGGTGGACAACAAGGAAAAATGATACATCATAAAAGTTCTAAAAGCATTCGATCCAACCAGAACTATAAAGTTAAGCGTGCTTGGTAGAGAGTATTACAAGGATGGTGACCTCTTGAGAAGTCATTGTGTCACACCCCTTATTCCCTGTTTTTGGAAGGAAAAGCATTGTAACAAAAAAGATGAAAAAACAATGATGGATATACATTGTTTTGAGGATCAAGGTTCAAAAAGTTGGCAATGTTAGAATTACCAGTCTCTTAAAAGTGACATGTTGGAAATTTCATGCTAAAATATTGTAAAAATGGTAGCAGTTCTTTGAAAATTTTTATTGATTTTTAACTATCAATAAAACAGTTTATTGATTTTCAGAAATTTATAAGAGAAACATAAACCAACACTACAAAATTTTTATGTCATTAAAGATTGCCATGTAAAATCTCGGGCTGGTAATGGTGGGAGCTCCATGGGAAGCACTGGATGGCAGGTATTGGAGGAGTATTTAGAGATTGTACAGGGAAAGTGTTGGCTATGTTTTCAAGACCTTTGGGGCTGGGAGATTCACTAAAAGCTGAACTGATGCCGCTGATGCAAGGCTTAAGACTTGTTAGACAATTAAGTTTTCAGCACTTGGAAGTAGAGGGAGACCCAAAGCTGATTATTTCTTGGGCCAGGAATAAACAACTCGTGCCATGGATTTATAAGCATGAGTTTAGGGAAATAGATTTCCCCACATATTTGTCTCCTGTGTAAAGCAAATGGCGAAAATGCCTATCACCTGCAAGCGCTCAAGCCGTTGCGCTAACAGCATGATGAAAAACGGATGCGCAACAAGCAACTCCATGAGCGCTAGCGCTCAAGCCGTTGCGCGGTAGCGCAGCCAGCGCAACGGCAGCGCGCTAGCGCGTGCATCCGTTTTGAATCTTGCTGCAACGGCTTTTCATCATGCTGCTAGCTGCTTCAAAAGGCTGCACATTAGCACAGCCATTTTCTTGCAGGGCCTTACGTTTTCTTCGCTGCRCTTGAAAAAGTTTTTTTTGTCTTGTAAATGAATTTATTTATAATATATTTAGAGAGAGGGGGCTTCAAGTTCTTAGGAAGAGCTTGAAGTCTTTATGTATTTATTTTTTTTTTATCAACAAAGAAAAATTCATTTATTAAATTATTAATTGCTGGGCAATGTTCTCAGGACCAATTGGATTTGGTGAGCTGAAGACTTTATTTGATACTATGTTTTTTTGAAGAGTTGAAAATTTCTCTAGAGATGCACAAGGGCAGCTGTCCTATGGTGTATTTTGGAGCAAAGAAATTCAAGGTTGTTCAGTGACAAAGAAAAGAGAGTTGAGGAGGTTATTGGCATTATTAGTATCTGTAGAGAGATTGGGCCAAGTGGGCCTTAACTTTTTTTCCCTTTATTCATAAGTTTTATTTCAGCTGTAGGGGGCATTCTTTATGGGCATTTTTTTGTCATTTCTTATGCTTTTTAGTTAGCCAACTTATCTAGGGGGACTCATGTAATTTTCTCATCTTTTATATTTAGCATATATAATTCAATTGAGGGAAAGAGAGAGATATGATCAGCTCTCTTCTTCCCTTTTCTTCCATTCTCTTCTCCTTCTGAACGTCTTCTTTTTCCTCCTTTTTCCCTTTTCTTTTGGTTTAATTTCAGGTTTATTTCTGGTGTGATTTACAACTTGGTATTATAGCAGGTTCCCACCTTATCCAGTTTCTTTTTTTAGGCCCATATGCATTGTGTATGAAGAATTGATTGGTTGACAGCTTATACAGACCAATAGGGGGAGGCTTTTGGAGAAGAATACACTCTTAGTTTGAGGCCCAAGATAGGTTATTGGAGATTTTCCCAAAAATCTTAACTAATAGGGTTCTAGAGAAAGTTTGAAGCTTGGGGCTTGAAGGGAAGTTTTTTGACCTACATTGAGTTTGATTTAGGTTGGAAAGAGTTTTGGAGTTCCTTGTAGCAGTGGCTACACTTTCTCTCTTTTTCCCAGGTTGTCGGGTTATGTGAAACCCTGATTTTGGGTGATTGAGGAGTAGTTTGGATTCAGGTTAGTGGTTCTTGATTAGTAGTATCCTATTTTGATTTTCATTTGTTGTCATTCGGCCGATGGAGCAAACTGGAGGTAAGACATAACAACCTACAAACTCTGGGTTTGGCTAAGGAGAGTTTGTGGAGACTGTTATGAGTAGTAACCAAAGTGAAGTTAGATGAAACCAACTATCTGGCATGGTCTCAGTCAATAAAGATCCATGTTTGTAGTAGAGGGAAATGGAGGCACATCACTGGGAGCAGGAAGAAACTCAAGGAGGATGGTCTTGCCTATGAGAGGTGGATGCAAGAAAACTACATAGTTGTAGGCTGGTTAGTAAATTCCATGCAACCTCATACCAACCAGCACCTTTGGATGGATACTGCAAAGGAGGTGTGGGGCAGTGTTACGAAGACTTATTGCTAGAAGTTGAATGTTGCTAGGGCCTATAAACTAAAGAATGACGTAAAAAATCTAAGTCAAGAGGAGAAGCTCTTAGTCATACCTCTCAATGCTGAAATCTCTTGGGTAGGAGATTGAGCTAATGGAGACTATTGTATGGGGATGCATAAAAGATGCTAAGGCTCATACAAAGTTGGCGGAGAGAAACTAGTTCAAAAGGGGTAGAAATCCATCGGCTTCTTATTTTTAAATTCCATTGCCTAGGTGAGGGCTAGGTGCCCACATTAGGCACCTGGGTGCCCCATGGTCGCCTAGCCTTGCCTTGGCACCTTGAAAACTATGTTTATGCATTCTTATGTCGAAGTGCCTAATCTTGTAAAACAATTCCATGAATATGTACTCACCCAATTTGATATCCGCATCAAAATATTCCAATTAGACAATGCTAAGGAATATTTTGAGAAAGATTTTACCTTCAATGTTTAGAAGTTTGGGTTGTTTGTCAGAGATCTTGTTCCCGTACTTTACAACAAATGGAGTAGTAGAGAGGAAAAATCAACACATGTGAAAGTTGCTAGGAGCATCCTTTTTGCCACTCATGTCCCTATGTTGGGTGATGCTGTCATAACAGCCACCTATCTTATTAACCATATGCCTTCTCAAGTCTTGGGGTTTAAGTTTCTTTTAGGTATCCTCTTTTTAGATGCTGATACCTTCTCTATTCCTTGAAAGTTGAAGTTACTACATCCAAAGAAGGCATCTGTAGTCTATTTAGGAAGAATGAAGAAGAGAGAATGGAACACTTGAAGGTGTTTTGAGAATGGGGCAGCAAATTCTCTCCTTCTCTACCTAGACCAACTACTAACCAATACAACATTTAAGCCCACTAAGATATTACGTCTCACAACGCTCCCCCTCAGGTGGAGCATAGATATCTATCATGCTCAACTTGCCCAATAATTCATGAAATGTTGTCTTTGATGGGCCTTTAGTAAAGACATTGGCCAGCTTTTTTCTAGAGGGCAAGTAAGGTATGCAAAGATCTCCTGAAATAATCCTTTCTTAAACAAAACGTTTATCAATTTCATTGTGCTTGGTTCTATTGTGTTGGACTATCTATCAATTTCTCGCTTTCTCTTCCTTCTATAGACATTCATTTCGGTCTTAGACCTATTTGTCTTTCCATCTTGTGAGGTCGGATGAGCAATGACAGGATCAAAAAGAGGAGATGATGTTGGCTTGGAAGAAGGTGAAGGATGAGTTGTATCAGGGGAAGAAGGTGAATAAGAATTAAGAGGAGGCTGAGACATAAAAGGATTTTTCCTAGGGGAAGTCTCTTCCACCCCACCAGTCTCCCCCTGAAGAGGACTCCAGAGAGGCTCGAAGAAAGATTAAGACTCGAAAAAGGTGACATCCTTGGTAACAAATTTCCTTCTAGTGTGAGGATCAAAATGCTTTTTGAGTGGGAGGGTAGTGAAGGAAAACTCCATGGATAGCTTTGGGGTCAAGTTTAGTCCTTTTTTGGTTGGTGGCATGAATAGAACATACACAAGTACCGTGGATGGCATCCTATTTATGAAGTACGAGGCCATGAGAACAGCATGTGACCAAAACTTCTTTGGAACCTTATGCGGAAACAATAAGACATGAGTAGTCTAAAGTAAATGGCAATTCTTCCTCTCGGCAATCCATTCTGTTGCACGGTGTAAGTGCAAGGTGATTGATGTACAATTCCTTCGTCTTTAAGAAAGATGTTTAAGGTGCCCTCAAAGTATTCAGCTGCATTGTTTGAGTGTAATTTCTTAACCTTTTTGCCAAATTGTGTCTCCACCATCTTACAAGATATGGTAGTAATCCTTGGGACTTTACTTTGTTCTTTCATCAAATAAATCCACATACATCAATGAAACTAATAAAATAGTGATGACCATCCACAGAGACAACGGTTAAGGGACCCCACACATCAGAATGAACTAAATCAGAAGGAGTTGAAGTTTCATTAATAGACTTTGGATAAGTGCTCTTACAATGTTTTGACATCTTACATGTCTCACACAAAAAATTCTCTAATGATACTTTATCAAACAATTCAGGAAACAAAGTTTTCAATGATGGAAAAAACAAATTGCTAAGTCTAGCATGCCACAGAAAACTCTAGAGATCAGCTCTTGACTATTGCAACCATCCTCACTAGATGCCTGTAGAGTAACACCAATATCTTCATTCAGGTAGTAGAGACCCCTAACTTCATAACCACTCCCAATCATTTGTCTCATCAACCGGTCTTCAAAAACACAATAAGTAGGGAAGAAAGTCACACAACAATCCAAATCTTTGGTAATCTTAGAAACTAATAACAAATTTGTAGCAAAACTAGGAACGTGTAACATAGATTTCAGGGTAAGTTCCTTCCCAAGAGTGATGTCTCCCTTCCTGGAAATAGTGGAAAGAGAGACATTGGCAATCTTAACGTTATCGTGACCAGAAGTAAAGTGATACAATAAAAATAATGAGTACATACTTGTCATTAATCTAAAGGCGCTAGAGTCAATAACCCATGAATATGATGGTGGGGGTTGGGTGACATTGAAGGCAGAAGTTATACCTAACGTAGCAAATGAAGAGGAAGCAAATGAGGATTGTTTCAACTGAGCCATAGCTTGGTTAAGAATGTCTACCTCCTTAGCAGTGAAGTTTGGAAAGCTAGAGTTGGGAGTAGTGGTCTGTCCCAGATGAGTAGAAGCACATGAAGGAGCACTCTTCTTTCCATTGTCAGCCACATTTGAGCTAGACATGTCCACCACCAATGGGGTTTTTATATGGTTTCCGTTCTTTCTTTAACGCAGCTGGTTTGAGGTGGGGGTACAAAATCCAACATGTGTTCTTGGTATGTTTTTCTCCTCCACAATGAGTACACTTCAAGTTTCTTTTGTCCCAATTTTTATTTCCTTTACCAATGTCAGAAACCAGTGCTAATTGTTCAATAGGCTGAAAATGAGTCACTTCTCATCTCTTTTCTTCTCAGTTCTTCAATTCTGATTAATTGGAAAGCATGGTGTAGATAAGGTAACTCATCCCCCCCCCCCCCCCCCCCCAAAGATGTGGGAACAAATGCTCTCAAAGGAGGGATTTAGCCCTGCAAGAAACTTAAATATCTGGCTTTCCTCAATCTGTTTATCATGATTCTTTTTTATATCTTTGGTGCTCTCACAGTAAAATCAGATGGTGATCAAGTTCCTCCCAAAGAGCCTTGAAGTTGTAAAGTAGGTGGCCACAGAGAAGTCTCCTTGGTTCATAGCTGCAATGTCCTGGTTCAACCAATGAAACCTCATTGGTTGTAGACATTCTTGACACCAGGTTCCGAATGTCACACCCAACAACACGAGCAAAATACCAAAGAAACAAATACATCAAGGGAGAATACAGTTTGCCTTCTGGAAGATCCAAAACTAGGAACAACCCAAGAAAAAACAGTTCCTCAAGATTCAAAAAGAGGAAAACGTTGCATACTAATAATTTTCTGAAGTAGAAATCTCTGGAAGATTACACTTCTTGTTGTAATAGACTTTTAGCTAGTTCCCCCTTTGCTACAAAATCCTAGAGCCTAGACCTAAACTCAAGTCTCACCAGTAGTCTGTGGACTGCTCCTTTTCTTACCCTAACATGTCATAAACAATATTTCTTAGGGTTTCCTTTGTTTCTCTTCCAAGGAGAGACCCTAGAGGAAGAAGAACAGGTGCTCTAGGAGCCCACAAACAGTCTGGAACTTCAGTTCTCCTAGGTTGGACGTGAAGACAGAGAAGAACAATAAGAAAACAAGAGAAGCAGCTCCGATTCTTGAAGAGAAAACTTCTAGTGCTCTGATACCATGTAGTTTGTTGAGGAAGAACTTAGAAGAAGAGAGAATGGAACAGTCGAAGGTGTTTTGAGAATGGGGTGGTAGATGCTCTCCTGCTCTTCCCAGAAAATTTATATTAAGATTTAAAAGAGAAGAAAATTACATAAAAGCCCCTTACTAGGTGGGATAAGAAAAACAAAGAAACACATAATATATAATGCCTAGGTCCACTACTAAACAATACAACATTTTAGCCCACTAACATATTATGTCTCACAACAACATCTTCATCTCCCAATGGAAGTATGTGTTGGATCTTTTCACTAAGATTAGAAATCTTGGTCAACTCGCCTCCACTCCTATTAATGTGAATCATAATCTCCTGGCTAATGATGGTGAGCTCTTGACCGACAGGGCAGTGTTTTAGAGGTTGTTGGGGAAGTTCCTATACCTTTGTATGGCATGGCCAAACATTTCATATGATGTGGTTGTGATTATCCAATTTATGCATGCCCCCAAAGATACACATATGGCTGCTACAAAAGGGTCCTATGTTATCTTAAGGGAACTCTTGGGATGTGTATACTCTTTTCCAAGCATGGACGTATGAAGTTAGAGGCCTATAAAAATGCTGATTGGACAGGTAGTATAGATGACAGAATATCTACATTGGGTTACCATGCTATGGTAACTGGTAGTCTGTGGTACCTCAATCTTCAGTTGAGGGTCTTGAGGCAGAGTATAAGGCTATGGACCATGGGGTTTTAGAGTTATCACTCAAATCTCTCGTAGAGGAGATGGGTATTGCTTATGATAGGCCTTTGGTGTTGCACTGTGATAATCAGGTTGCCATACATTGCTCATAACCCGGTTCAACATGACAAAACCAAGCACATTGAGGTAGATAGGCACTTCATACGAGAGAGAGTGGCTTTAGGGGAAGTGTCTTTCTTTCATTGCTTCAAAAGAGTAGCTAGCAGATATTCTGACCAAGGGAGTTCCTATGGCGAAGCTACAATACTATGTAACAAGTCGGGCATGATTGACATCTATGCTCAGTATGAGGGGGAGTGTAGACAAATTGGGTCAAGTGGGCCTTAGTTTTCTTTCTTTATTCATTAGTTTTATTTCAGCTGTAGTGGGCCTTCTTTATGGGTCTTTAATACTTGTTATTTCTTATGCTTTTTAGTCAGTCGCCTTACTAGGGGCACTCATGTAATTTTCCCATCTTTTATATTCAGCATATAATTCAATTGTGGGACACAGAGAGATACAATCAGCTCTCTTCTTCTTTCCCTTTTCTTCAATTCTCTTCTTCCTCCTTTTTCCCTATTCTTTTGGTTTAATTTTAAGTTTATAGCTGGTGTGATTTGCAACTCAAGGTGGTACATTGTGTTAAAACAATGGATCTGTTTGACCCTTTTTCACTTGAGGACATTAGAAGAAATTGGAAAATGGTGGTGGATTCTGATTCTAGGAAGAAACAATCAGCTGCAATTTGGCAACCCCCATTACTGCCTTTTGTCAAGTTGAATTTTGATGGCTGCAGTCAAGGTAACCCAGGGCTGTCAGGTGTTGGGGGAGTGATAACTGATAAGGAGTAATGAGAGGAACAATTGCTTGTTTGCAGGTACAATTGGTATAGGGGACTCAACAAGGGCGGAATTATTGATGGCTTTGACAGGGATAAAAGGACTAAATTACTAAACTACATTAGTGTTATTATTGAAGGAGACTCCAAGGTAGTACTAGGTGGTTGGGCAGCAACCAGGAAGGATCATGGAAATGCAGACACATTATCAAAGAAATCAGAGAACTCACATGGAAAATGTGTATACATATTAAGTGGGTGCCTGGGTACCTTGGGCAGCAAACAATTTAGCAAATGCACTAGCTAAACAAGGGGCGACAAGGGACAATATGTTTTGGGGTGTGGTTTTGATGAACATTTCGCCATGTAAAGCTAGAGAAATTTCAAAGATATTTCGCTAATTTTGTTAGGATATTTGGAAAATCTAAAATATAAATAAAGTTTTCTAGAAACATTAAATTGGTTAATAAACCTTCAAGAGATCATTAGAAGAAATATAATTGCACATTTAAGGCTAAAAAACATAACAAAATTACAAAAAACTGTATAAATCAAATGGGATAAAATTAAGCAATTGTAATAGGTTTATTTCTCTGTCTCCCTTTTGGTCTTTAGCCATCTTTTGCTTGCCTTTCAACTTTTGTCTTTTCTTTATTTATGTTATTTGCTTGCCTTTTAACTTTTGTCCTTATTGTACTATATGTTTTGATTAGATTGAGAATACTCTTTTGTAGTTACATTTATTTTTCTTTTTCCTTTGAATTATAGTAAGTGAATGATATATCAAAGTAGTAAGCCAATTATCCAATTTGAATCACTAATTCCCCATTGATTCTTTTAGGAAAATATTTTTAAAAGATTAAGATATTAATGAAATATTCAAAAGTTTTTATTAATATTCTAAAATTTTAAACTTTAAATATATAGTCTATCGATGAAATCCGAAATATTGCTGACATATCACATATCGGCAAAATACCGGAGATATTTGGAAAAAAGATTCCTAGAAGATTTCATATTGTGACCTAGCAAATGGGGATATATCGGGGATATTTTGCCAAATATCGTTGATATTGCGAACCATAATAATACTAATAATTTCCTTCCATTTGTAATAATAATAAACATTTCCTTGCACTCTTTTTTGCGAGTGTAGAGAGACTGGGCTGAATGGGCCCTAGTACTTGTTTATACTTTATTTTGTGCTTTGTTTATATTTTGTGTTAATGAGCCTGTTAACTTGTTTTGTTTCTTTTAAGTGTTTTATGTGTCGGCCGCCCACTTAAAGGGCAGAGATGTAATTAGTCTTTTTTAAGTGAGATTAAATAAAAGATTAAGAGAGAGGAATCAATCAAACTCTCTATTCTTCTCCATCTCCATCTTCTTCTCCCTTCTGCTGTAATCTCTTTTCTCTATTCTTTTACTGCTGTAATCAGATTTAGTTACCAGATTTGAAGGACTGATTTACATCTACAAGTACTCTTCCTTAGAAGCACTCATGTTGTTGATGAATGACTTTCAAAGATAGCCATATGATTTCGAAATGGAAAATAATAATATTTCATAATATGTTTAAGAACCTTTAGTCGGCAAGAAAAGAGAGTCATGAATGATATCTAGAGAACACAATTTCACCACACAAAGATCTTTGAGAACTGGGCCCTAAGAACTCACAATGCAAAAGTGTTGGGCAATTTGTTCACCCTTTCAAAAGGGTCTTATGGTGTTGGGTGGATTGATGCCTCTTCTAGCAGTTGGTCCTCTATTAAGGATTTGCCTGATGGATCAGATAATACCATAAAAGAAACCTTTGAGAGAACTAGGACTAGGGGTGAGCAAGAAAAACCAAAAAACCGAACCGAAACCAAATCGAAAATTCGGTTAACTGAACCGGTCGGTTCGGTTTCAGTTCCGGTATTTTAAAAAACCGAGGGTACTGGTTCAATTTTGGTTAACCAATATAGAAAACTGGCGGTCAACCGAACTAACCGATATACATATATTTCTATATATTTTATATATATTTATGTATTATATATTTTTTATATTTTTATATAATGTAAATTAATAAATATGCATTATATATAAATATATTTATAATATATAATATATTATTAATTATTTAAAATATAATATTATATATATTTTTAGTTTTTTATTATATATTTTTATAATATACATTGTAAAAACAAAAAAACCGAAAAATCGACGAACCGAACCACTAGTTAACCGAACCAGTCAACCGGTTAACCAATTGGCTTCGGTTCAGTTTTGGTTACTGGTTTTCCATAAATCAGTAGTACCAGTTCGGTTGAGCACCCCTAACTGGGACTCAAATCTGAGCAGAATGGTATTACCTCTAACCGGAACATGCAGCCTTCTAAAGAAAGATTGAACCATAAGGTCTCCAAATTGGTTCTATTCCCAGGTCCTAGAACCAGGTTCAACTGGTTGCTTGGACCAAATTTTCAGAAATAATTTGGCTAGGGGATCTATTTCTAATCATCTACATATTGTATCTAGATAGATATGGTCTGATACATATTGGTTTTTGGAATGACCAGCATGTGGCATGGTAGAAAAGTAGTAGCATCTGAAAAATTCCGTAGTATCAACCAAGTATTGGTTAGTAATTTAGTATTGCATGTGCATCGGTGCATGGAGTGGAATTTTTAAGGAGGATGTTTCAACCCTTCTAACATCTTCCATATGCCCCCTTTTTCTGTGGAACTTGGTGGAGGAGATCTAGACAACTTGAAGATGCAAGATCTACAAAAAAAAAAAAAAAAATCAAAATCTGAGATTTATTTTTTCATAGTGGGTTTGTGTGCAACTTGAAAATAATTTCCTGTCTATTTTTGTTCAATTTCATATATTTTGGTAGATTTACATGTTTTGATTCTAGGAATGCATTGATCTATTGATATGTGGTTGAAAATTTGATTTTTTTTTTTTTTTTTGCTTTCATAAGTAGATTTATGGAATCTTTCCAAAAATTACAAAAAAAAAGAAAAAAAATTGCATGATCTGATCAGAGGGAAAGATTATAACTTGGAATATGGATGATTTATCATATAAAGGATCCATCAAATATTTATGTAAAAAAATGGTAACGTACAAAAATAAAAGTAAATACAAAATAATTATTTTAATAATAAAACTTCATTGCCAACTCCCCCCAGCTGCACAGATCCAGCTGTTGAAACTTCACCGGTGGTGGATAATGACCCTTGTTGGTAGGAAAAGAAGATGGGGGAGGAGATAAAGACAGGGAGGGGGAAGTAATCCTGAATGTGACTCAAGAGAAGGAATCTGAGAAGGAAGAAGGGGAAAATGGAACTATTGTAGGCACAAAAGAAAAGGGGAAGGAACTTAGTGTGTTAGATGAGAAAGAAGATGATTGCAGAGAAGCACCCAAACTAAAAGGGAAGGAACAAAAAGAAGCTAGAGGAAAGTTCACCAAAGGGAAGGTCTATCTTAGAAAGGAGGCAGGAGATGGCAAAAAAAGAAAAAGGATAACGAATGAGGTGGAAAACCAGCTTGTGGAGTATCCTATGAGAAGACTGTAAACGGGAAGAGGGAGAAAAAGAGAGGAGACTAGGTCTTGGAAATAGGAAAGGGTCTAGACAAAAAGTGGAATGAAGATTCTTTGTTGGAATGTAAGAGGGTTAGGGAGTGCAAAGAAGAGGAAAATCATCAGGAATGTGATAAGAACCGAGAGACCGGTAATAGTCATGCTCCAGGAAACAAAACTTTCAGATTTGGATGGAAGATGGATAAGAAGTATCTGGAGTAGTAGGGGTCTAAGTTGGTCTTTTGCCCATCTTGGGGGTGTCTCGGGTGGTATCCTTACAATATGGAAGAACGAGGGAGTTGATTGTCAAGAGGAGTTGATAAGACAATACTTAGTTTCAATAAAAGCCAAGAGGATGAGTGATGGAAGGGATTGGGTGCTGACTAATGTGTATGGCTCGAACTCATATAGAGAGAGGGATACATTCTAGGGAGAGCTAGCTGCAGTTAGGGGCCTTTGCGAGGGTCCATGGTATTTGGGAGGGGATTTCAATGTGATAAGGTACACAAACGAGACAAACAACCCCAATCAGTCCATAAAACAAGTATGAGACACTTTAACTCCTTGATTGAGTCCCTAGAACTAAGAGAACCTACCTTGTTACAAGCCTCTTTCACCTGGTCAAGTCTTTAGGAAAGTCAAGTGTGCTCAAAACTGGATAGGTTCCTTTTCTCCATTGATTGGGAGGAGTTGTGGGGAAACTTACATTGAAAGCCCTTCCTAAAGTAACCTCAGACCACTGCCCCCTAAGTTTCTACCAAGAAAACCTTATTGGAGGCCCTACACCCTTTAGATTTGAGAATATGTAGCTGGAAGTTCCAAACTTTATGCAAAAGGTAAAAGATTGGTGGTCAGAAGGTGGAATAAGGGCCAGAGAGAAAGTGGTGAGATTCTCCAAGAAGTTGAAAAGATTGAAGGAAAAGGTCAAGGAGTGGAACAGAGAAGAATTTGGAAAACTCGAGGTCATAAAGGAGGAATTAGCTAGGAAAATAGAGGAATTGGATGAAAAGGAGGCCCATAAAGAGTGCGGGCCGAAGGATAGAGCTTAAAGATGGAATTTAAAAGTGCAACTAGAGGAGATCCTGAGGAAGGAAGAACTTTCTTGGAGACAAAAATCAAGGTGTAAATGGCTTCTGGAGGGGGATGGAAACACCAGATTTTTCCACTCCCTAGCAAACGGGAGATGAAGGAAAAACCAAATATCCAGTATAGAGGTGGAGGGAAAAGTAGTAAACTCAAAGGAGGAAATTGAAAGGTGCTTTGTGGATCATTTCAAGTCAATCCTTGCCTCCTCTGTTGAAAGCAATTTGGAATTGAGAGAATTACAGTGGGATAGAGTGCTAGAATCCGAAGCTGCCCTCTTAGAAAGAGCCTTCAGTGTAGAGGAGGTCCATGAAGCAATTTTCTCGATGGATAGATCTAAAGCTCCGGGGCCGGATGGTTTTTCAATGGCTTTCTATCAAGATTGTTGGGAAATCTTGAAAGATGATTTAATGGATGTCTTTGTTGAGCTCTATCAAAAAGGGAAATTCTCTCCAGGAGCAAATGCAACTTTTACTGCTCTAGTGCCAAAAAAGAAAGAGGCCAAACCCCCTAAGGATTACAGACTAATAAGTCTTGTGGGTAGAATGTATAAGATCATTGCTAAAGTTCTGGCTGGTCGGTTGAAGACTGTCTTGCTTTTGTAGAAGGGAGACAAATAGTGGATCAAACCTTAGTGGCAAATGAATGTGTGGCAGCTAAGAAAAAACAAGGTGGCAAAGGTTTGATTTGTAAATTGGACCTAGAAAAAGCTTATGATATGGTGGATTGGTCCTTTCTGTTGAATCTCATGGAAAAGATGGGTTTAGGTGAAAGATGGAGACTATGGATCAAAGGATGTATTAGCTCGGTACATTTTTCTATCCTTTTAAATGGGGTAGCAAAGGACTTCTTCCCAACTAAAAGAGAACTAAGATAGGATGATCCCTTATCCCCATTCCTTTTTTTTTTGTTGCTGAGGTTTTGAGTAGACAAATGATCAAGGTTGACCAAGAAAATCAGTTTAAAGGTTGGAGGATTGGTAGTTCAGAATTGGTGTCTCACTTGCAATTTGCTGATGATACAATCATTTTCTGTGAGAGTTGTGATGAGTCCAGTTTGAGGAATCTGAAAATTTTGGTGGATAAGTTTCAACAGGCCTCCAAACTAAATGTGAATTGGGAAAAAGTTGTGTAGTTGGAATAAACCTAGGGAAGGGGGACATCCAAGCCATGGAAAATTTGCTAGGCTGTGAAGTAAAAAGATGGCCTCTAGAATACCTAGGTATGCCCTTGGGGGGGAAACCCAAAAGCTGAAGCTCATTTTAGAGAGATTCACAAAGAAGTTGGCAATGTGGAAGAGAAGTTATATTTCCTTGGGGGGAAGAATCACCTTGATAAAATCTACCCTAGCAAATCTGCCCACTTATTTCCTCTCCACCTTTAAGATCTCGGTGAAAATAGCAAGGAAGTTGGAGAAGATAATGAGGGATTTTTTTGTGGGAACCAAGTGATGAAAAGAGGGATCATTTAGTGAAGTGGGAGCAAGTCTATAAACCTAAGGAGCAAAGTGGCCTAGGTATTGGGAACATCTTAAAGAAAAATACGGCCCTCCTAGGGAAATGGCTGTGGAGATTCCTTTGTGAAGAAGATAGGTTGTGGCACAAGGTCATTAAAAGCATTCATGGTGAAGCAAAAAACAACTGGGATGCAAAACCAACCTTTCTTCAATTTATCCATTTTGATGTTGGGTGTGGCAATAAATTTTTATTTTGGGAAGGCCTTTGTGTTGGGAATTTGCCTTTTACGCTATGTTTGGTTTGAAGGAAAAAGTAAGGAAAGGAAGGGAAAGGTAGGGAAACCTTTACAAACCTTATATAGGTTTCCTTGCCTTTCCCTTCCTTTCCCTATTTTTTTCCTTCAAACCAAACACAACCTTAAGGTTAAATTCCTAGACCTCTACTCTTTATCAAACCTTAAAAACAAACCTGTTGTTAGGGTTGGCATGCTTTCAGACTTGGGTATCTCTTGGGACTTTGGCTTCAGAAAGGGGTTGAGGGAAAATAAATGTGAGTCCCTATTGCTTATATTCTCAACCCTTGAGAAGGTTTATTTAGACCAAACTACAGCTAATAGTAGAGTTTGGTCCCCAACTCCTGATAGTTTATTCTCTTGTGCCTCTTTCTTCGGTTTGCTCACTCACTCTGATCCTTTGGGGGTGAACTTCCTAGTCAGAGAAATCTGGTTTAAACCGATCCCTCCTAAAGTACAAGCCTTCTGTTGGGAATTGTTCCTAGGGAAGGTAAACACTTGTGATGTGCTACAGAAAAGGACAAACAAATGCCTCTCTCCTCATGTGTGTGTCCTTTGTAAGGATTGTGGTGAAACCCTACCCCACTTACTCTTATCCTGTTCTTTTGTTTCTTGTATTTGGGAAATTGTTTGTTCTCTCTTTGGATGCAGATGGGCTCCCCCACGGGATGTGGTAAGTCTATTCAGCCCCTCCTTCCTGGGGCAATAGAAGAAAAGAGGAAAGTGCTTATGGAAGGCAGCAAGAGTTGTTGCGGTATGGACTATATGGGAGGAAAGAATAAATCAAAGGAGGAAGCCATTGAATCCATAAAAATCAGAACTGCACATTGGGTGATGACCATGGAACTATTCAAAAACTTCTCCACGAATGAGATTCTAAGAAATTGGACTGAAGTAGCACAAACAGATGTATCCAAAGAAGTTGTGAGAGCGGAATGGAAGCCACCTGCACTGAACAAACTAAACCTAAACTTTGATGGGAGTTCCTTTGGTAACCCGGGAAGGGCAGGTATAGGTGGTGTGATTAGAAATCATCTAGGTGAAGTTGTGGCACTCTTCTTAGGACCAATAGGTATTGGTGACTCGATAGAGGCTGAATCTCTGGCTCTACTTCAAGGTTTAAAGGTGACTGAGCAGATTGGAACAACAGATTTAGAAATAGGAGACTCACTACTGGTCATTTCTTGGGCTAAAAACATCACATCAGCACCTTGGAAGCTCAAATTTATCTATAGAGAAATTGACATACTTGCAAGGAGGTTCAACTCTCAGTTTGGTTGGGTCAAAATGACTGCAAATGGGTTGGCGGATACCCTAGCAACAGGGGGCAAATAGATCTACCTTGTACTAGGCATAACTGTAACTGTTTGTATGTGTTTGTAGATTGGGTTAATGCATTACTGCAACCTATAACTATTGTAATTCAATATTTCTCTGTTATTAGTAAAAGTCTTTTTTGCTGATAAAAAAATAATAATAATAAAACTTCATTGCTTTCATACTTGCATATGATTTGTATCTTGGATTAATGGAGTTGTGGTTGCTCTATCATAGTTTCTGATGGATCTGATCTATTTTTGAAATTAAGACTAATATTTTTCTTTAATTACTACTTAATACTTTAATTTAAATAGTAACATGTTATTATTTAAGTTTTTAAAACATATAGTAACTTGTAGAAGGTTATTAGCTATCATATTAAGATAAAGTTTATCCTGTGACTTAATTTTTAGTAA
Organism: Nelumbo nucifera; assembly: GCF_000365185.1. Next base: position 835,661 of record NW_010729125.1, read on the forward strand.
TTTATAGAAATAAAATAAATTTAATGTAGAAAATTTCTTTTCATTCAGTAGTTTGATTTGAAATTTTGAATATGAATATGGTTTATGTCTTAGACTTATGGATCTTCTATTATTCTATTTTCTATTTATTTAACATTATATATTGTTATTTATTAATTACTAATTTAAATTAAAATAAATTATAACAAATGAATAGTTTATGCATTTAACTCGTATGGTTGCCTACTTGACTTGTTGCATTTGCATATTCTGTGTTTTGAATAGTTTGATTTACGAATATTTTACCATTTTCATGAATCTGAATCTGAATCTCATATATGTTTGGATTAAGACTATATATTTTCTATGATAGCTAGGTGGGATTGGGCAGATGATGTTGATGATGATTGACTTTCCTCAGTTTTCAAGATATCGTTTGTAGTTTTGTATTTTTATATCAAACATTAATGATGATGTAGGGGTGACCATGAATAAGCTTGTAGTGTGTTGGTAAGGATGTATGACCAAGTCATATCAAGTGCTGATTTCAGTGCATAATTGCTGTTTCAGGGAGGCTAGAATGGAGCAAATAGACTGAATTATGGAATTTCTTCTCTGTTTTTAAAAATTATAGTTATTGAAGGGAAATATCTATTTTTTATTTTTGTGAGGTAGCCTGGTAGGCTGGTAAGAACATGATGGAGAAGACATCTCATGATGCATTTGGTTTAATAGAAAGTGACAAAAATATATATGATGAAGCTTTTGATGAACATGAGAAGAATGAAAAAGAACTTTTGGAGATCTGTGACTCACAAAATGTTGCAAGCAGTAACATGGTATTGACTGAACCATCTGTGGAAGGGTTAACTGTTAGTGAGGATCCTTTAGAACCGTATACTGGAATGACATTCAAATCAGTGGATGATGCAAGGGACTTCTATTATGCATATGCTAAGAGGACAGGTTTCACAATACGTACAAATCGGATTCGACATTCACAGAAAAACAGGGAAGTTATAGCACGTGATTATGTTTGCTCAAGGGAAGGTTTTCGTGCAGCAAAGCATACACTAAGAAAAGATAGGGTTCTTCCTCCGAGGCCAATCACAAGAGAAGGATGCAAAGCCATGATAAGGGTGGCTTTGAGAGATGAAGGTAAATGGGTAGTCACAAAGTTTGTCGGTGAGCACAATCACAAGCTAATCATTCAGAGTAAAGTTTCAGAGGATCGACCAGCTATGAATACACTTAGTGAGGTAAAAAAAAAAAAAAAACCCTCACTTAGTGAGGTATGACTTAAATGAACTACCATTTATCATTTCATTCTTTACCAATTAATTATCAGTTTTTTTTCCCTTATTTATCTTCATTGCAATAATTGAAAGTAGATAAAGATTGTTGAAATTTTAATTTTGATTAATAGGTGGAATTATTTGCCTTTTCTAGTTGCTTTATTCATGAATGACTCCATTTCATATCAATTAAGTATAGTGGAACATGAACCTGCACATGGATGTAGCTTGAAACTGGGACTCGAGGATGGCCATTATGTAATGTTGGTGCTAGCTATCTGGGGTCTTCGGAGGGGTAGTCTGGATATGGTCCTAACCTTTGGCATTTTTTGCACAAACTAGGACTCAAGGTTATATTAGATAATTACTATGAACATGTTGACCAACTATTGTTTCATGAAAGAGATATTACCAATCAGTAAACTTCACACTTTCCTTGCTAGATCTTGTTGTGGAATCTGTATGAATTTCATAAGGAATTGATTTAGAATTGTGACATAGGTGGCGTTCAGTAGTGCTGAACTGAGCTCTGAACACTGAAATTTTTACTTTTCAATGCTTCAGAGTCGTTCAATAGCATCCCTGAACCGACCCTCCGAACACTGAAAATGCCTCCAATTTATTCAGAAAACCCACTGCCTCCGAGCACGTTCAAAGCTAGCATACAAAATTCATTTCCCCACTGTACCCTACACCATCTTTTTCTTCCCTCATCATTTGTTTTCTTCCCTCTGCAATCAACCTCTGCTCTGGAGGATGAGATTTTAAATTTTATGCAGAAATCCAACAAAACAAGAAACCCCCAAATAAACTCTGGTTTGCGATGAGGAGACCAAGAGAAGCAAGTTGTCGTTTTCTCTGATGAATCAAGAAAGCAAAAGCGATGTACTTTACTGTGATTATTTGCTATGTCTTCTCGGAGGTAGCTTATCCTTGATTCATCAGTGAAGACAACTTGCTTCGCTTGTGTGATGTGCTTCATTGGCAAAAGCAATGTGCTTCAGGATGTTCACTTGATGCAAGGAAACCTTTTCAGATTCACCATCGCGCCGCTTCTCACCACTTGATGCAGGTAGTACAGTCTGGTGTTGGAGAGGAATTGGAGAAGTAAGGAGAGAGGGAGAAGAGAAAGATGCTGGGAAGGGTCACCGCTGCTTCCAGAGGTTGCAATGGCGACAGTGAGGTTTCAAACCAAACATAAACAGGGGAAGGGGATGATTGGTTGAAGAAGAAAATAGAGGAAAGATTGCAGGAAGATGATTTCAACGATTGAAAAGCCAAAATCGGAAGAGGTTGATCTCTCTTACTACCGTTTGTGAGACTCTGTGGCTGTCGTCGAGAGGTTAAGAATGATGAATAGGGATTTTGGTGATTTGATTTTGATGGGAGTGAGGAAGAGAGAGGGAGAATGAAAGAAGAGTGGCCAGAGGAAGGAGAAGAGATCAGGGACCCAGTTGTCACCACCTCTTTGTCGGTATTGAGAGGAAGACGATGAACAGTACAATCTGGTATTCTATCTCGGTTTCTGATTTTGTTCTTAGATGCCTTTGAGAGTAGTTAATTATGTGGAGAAGAAGACCAAGAGAAAATAAAAGAAAAATCAGTTATTTATTTGCATATTATGTTTTGAAGTGTCCTGTAAGCTTCTTTCTACACTACGGTGTTGGTTTATTTGCAGAGAGGACCAATAGAGAGGAGGATGTCGATTAATTTTATAAAATTATTCTTTTTTATATAATTTAATTACATCTTGTATGACTTTATAATATTTTTCATAATATTATAATATTTTAGTCATTTTCACTTATTATTATTTAAATAACAATTTGAAGGATAAATTTGTAAAATGCATTTTTTTCAGACATCACAACATTCAGATTACTGAACAATTCCACTATATTCAGACATCTGCAAAAGTATTAAAACAAAATTTACCACAGATTGCTTTCAGAGCCTTTTCAGATTTTTTTTTTTTTTTTTTTTTTTCAGACTTATGCCTCATAGACTTCAGATTTTTCAGACATCACAACATTCAGATTACTGAACAATTCCACTATATTCAGACATCTGCAAAAGTATTAAAACAAAATTTACCACAGATTGCTTTCAGAGCCTTTTCAGATTTTTTTTTTTTTTTTTTGCTTTTCAGACTTAAGACTTCAGACTTCAGATTTACCAAACACCACCATAGTCAAGATGGAAGTAATACAAGTGTTTAGGAGTTCCATGACATGGGTCAATAAATGTTGAGGCTAATACTGCATTCATAGCTTTGATTCCTAAGAAGGTTGGCTTGGATCAACCTAAGTTTTTTGTTAAGGCCTATTAGTTTAGAGGGATGCCTATACAAGATTATAGAGAAAGTCCTATCTTTGAGATTAAAAGAAACCATCCAGAAATTGGTCACCCGATTTCAAGGTGCTTTTATTCAGGATAGACAAATCATCATCTATGCCTTAATGCCAATGACTGTTGAGGGTGGAAAGAATGGGTGTGCAAACTTGATCTAGAAAAGGCTTGTGACCATGTTGGATCTTTTTTGAAGGAGGCAATGAGGCACTATAGTCCAGATGGAGGAAGTAGATTTGGAGAAGGGGGTTTTTGAGGACTTTCTATTTTTCAATGGAGTGGCACATGACTTTTTCAACCAAGAAAGGGTTTTCAACCAAGAAAGGGTTTCAACCAAGAAAGGGTTTTAGGAGGCAATGTTGCAGGTGTATACTGGTAGGATGAGTATTAAAGGTGAAGTGGTAGGGCTATTTAATGGATAAGATGTGGTGAGAGAGGGAACTAAACTTAAACATATGTAGTTTGCTAATGATACATTGTTGTTTTGTACTTTTGTGATTGTATTGGAAGAAGGGATTGGAAAATCTGCATTATTGATAAATGCTTTGAGAAGGTCTCAGATTTGAAATTTATTCTTGAAAAGAGTTGTGTTTCTAGAATTAATATGAAAGAGCTGCCCTGACACTAGACGTTCTACTATGGGGTGGTATGTCTTCATGGGTGATTCCTTCATTTCCTGGAAGTGCAAGGAACAACAAATAATATCCAAAATCTATAGACGTGGAGTATAGAGCTATTTCATTTGTCTGTAGTGAGATTGTTTGGCTACAATCTCTCTTTGATGATCTTGGTGTTCATCTCCCTACCCCTATTCCTCTTTATGCTAACAACAACAGTGCTATCAAGATTGCCTCGAATCCAGTTTTTCACAAGATGGCTAAATATATTGAATTGTATTGTCACTTATATCAAAAAACCTATTTCTTGCTGGTTCTATTTCACTTCCTCGTGCGGCCTCAGATATGCAGATTGCTGACATTTTTATTAAGGCTATGACGAGAGCAAGACATCTCTTTCTTGTGAGCAAATTGATGCTTATGACTTTGCATTAGTTTGAGGGGGAGTATGAAGAGTATTGATGTATTCAATTATAATAGCCCCTGCTGCATTGTATTTTATTCTTTTATTTTTTTTCCTCTTTAAGCCCTATGAGGGCTTTCTTGCAATTATATACAATATAATAAAGGCTCTTTGGGATGGGGGTTGATTCATTCATTCCGACACCCTTGAAACCTTGTGTTAGACTCTCTTTGGCTTAGCTTGTTGTCACACACTGTACCCTAACCCAAGTGTAGTGTTAAGTGGGCAAGGATTTGTTAGGATGGTCCTTGTAAGTGACTTGCCACGACAATGCTTAGTTGTGGTGTCAAATAGGCAAGGGTGGTTCCTGCATCCTTCTGGATGGAAGCGGGTAAAAAAGCTAGTCCAAGAAACACTACTTCGTTTAACCACTTGGAATGGACGAACATTAATAAGAAAAATTATGGAAATATGGAATTAATAGCCACAACAATGCTTATTCAAGCCATGTTCTCAGGCCCTATCGGGGAAGGAGACTCTCTTAGGGCTGAGATCCTTGCGGCCTTGGAAGGTGCCCAAAGAGCAAGGAAGTTGAACATCAGAAGACTGGTTATTGAGGGTGACTTGGAGGTGGTGGTGAGATGGCTTAGGGACAACTCAGGTATATGGAAATACAGTAATGAAAAAAAAAAAAAAAAAAAAAAAACTTAAGTGGCTGACTAGGGACATTGAGGTTAAATACAGTTGGTAAAAAGAACTGCTAATTCACTTGCCAATGGGCTAGCCAAGCAAGGAGTGAATTTTCTTTTTAATGCTGTTGGGGGAGTTAAGATAGTTTACCTCCCCCTCTTTTGTAATTAAAGCTTCACTGTGTTAATAATTTTTTTTTTGATAAATGTTAATAAAATTTTCCATTATTGATAAAAAAAAATTATGGTATATGGGAGAAGTAAATAATAGAAATGGTGTAGTGATAATAGTGGATAAAGATTTAAAAAAATGAAATTGAAAATGTTAAAAGTTTTGGGGATATAATAATTATAATTAGACTTGTTTTAGGTGAGAAAATTATTAACATAATTAGTGTTTATGCACCTTAAGTGAGTCTAAAAGAAAACATTAAAATACAATTTTGGGAAAACTTAGAAGGTTAATCTAAGAAGTTCCAAACGAAGATAAGATTTTTATAGGAGGAGACTTAGATGAGCATGTAGGGAAAAGAAGTGTAGGATATGATATGGTGCATAAAGGATTTGGGTTTGTGGAGAGGAATGAATCAGGAGGTACAATATAGATTTTGCAATAGTTTATGATATGACAGTTTTAAAAACCTTTTCCAAAAGAATGACGGACACTTAATAATATTTAAAAGTGGGTTAAGCATAAGCCAAATAGATTTTTTCTTTATGAGGAGAACATAACGAATGATGTGTAAAGATTATAGTTATTTTGGGAGAAAGCTTAACAACACAACATATATTAGTGGTGGTAGATGTGCACATTAGGAAATGGAAGAGAAATAGGGGTGCTCAAGTATTAGGTGGGAAAAATTAAAGGAGAAAATCTAGCTCAATTTAGAAATAGATTGATAATAGAAGGGAGTCGTAATTTAAATGGAAAGATGAATGATATTTGGCTTGGCAAACAATATAAAGAAAGTAGCAAATGATGTCTTAAGAGAAAATAAAGGGAAGTGACAAAATATAATTAGATTAAAACAAGCATGTTACAAAGAATAGTGAAAAGCTAGAAATGTAGAAAACTAGGAAAAATATAAAATCATAAGCAAGGAAGTTAAAGAGAAAGTGAATGAAGTTAAATGTAAGGCTTATGATGAGCTTTACCGTAAATTAGTCACTAAAGAGGGAGAAAAAGAAATGTATAAACTAGCACAACTGAGAAAGAAAAGGCAAAGATTTAAACCATGATAGGTGCATTAAAGATGAAGATCAAAGAGTCTTGGTAAAAGATGAGGAAATTAAACAAAGATGGAAAAACTATTTTGAAATATTATTAAGTGATCAACAGGGAGAGGATGATAGTGGAAGAGAATCTAGCAATATTGGTAGTGTTAAAAATAATACTTACCTTCGTAGAGTTATACCTACTAAAGTAAAAGATGCACTAAATAAGATGGAAAGGGAAAGGCGTTGGAACCTGATGAGATTTCAATAGAAGTATGGAAAGGTATGGGAGAGGTAGGCTTGTTATGGTTAATCAAGCTATTTAGTAAGATAGTGAAAGAAAAGAAGATGCCTAATGGTTGGAAAAACAACAGTTTGGTGCCTATATTAAAGAATAGAGGTCATATACAAGGTTATGAACCACAATATGAAGCATTGGGAGAGAATAATTGAACAAAGATTATAACTTAAAACAAGTATATCAGAGAACCAATTTGGCTTTATACCAAGGAGATCAACCATGGAAGCTATATTTCTTTTGAGGCAATTGATAGAAAAGTTTAGAGAGAAGAAGAAAGATCTTCATATTAGTGTTCATTGATCTAGAAAAGTTATATGACAGAGTTCCTAGAAAGATAATATGGTGGGCCTTGGAGAAGAAAAGGGGTTCGAAATAGGTATATGGACCATAGTTTTTAAGGTGTCTAGGTGATTCTGGTGACATTGGGACAACTAGTTGCCTAGGCCACGCAGTTTAACCCCAATCACTTTAAGCAAAGTGTCAATTCTGTTAGAGAATACTCCACCCAGGTTGAATGGTTCAGCGGTTCAATTGCTTGGGTCAGTGGTTTTTTTACCATTTCAATGGTTTTCCTTGATTCAAGGCTGAAACGAAACTGGTGAGCTGGCCAGTTTCCGGCCTAACAGTTCTACCATTGGGTCAACGGCAGTTGTAAAACCTTGGTCTGACTAATTTAGTGAAGTTGTAAAGCAATTTGGGATGAAGCAGTGTCAAGGTAATCAGTCTGAGTTGTGAACTTGTGATATAGAAGCAAAGAAGATTTTACTGGTGGTGTATGTTGATGGCATGGTAATTACTAGTGGTGTTGTTCAATGCACAGAAAAAACAGTTTTTTTTTTCCAGAACAGTTTCAATGTTAAGACCTTGGAAATTGAGGTATTTTTTATGCATTGAATGGCAAGATTGAGACATGGCATCCAATTATGTCAAGAGGAAATATATCTTGATATGCTAGAAGGGATATTTTCTGAAGCTCCCCTTCCTTACTTTTTGGAGCATACCTCCAGAAACCCTCTTGTTAGACACCATACCCCCTGTCAAGTCAACGCTAGTGACCATGACAGAAGTGGTCCAGAATCTCCAGATGTGCCATTTTTTTTATTTTTTAAGGACAAAATTAACCTTGACAAGCAATCTACCCTATTAATTAATTTTATATGACAAAAATACCCTTAGTTTATCTCTCCTCTGTTCTTGTACAGTTTCATCTGTCATTAATAGAATCTTTGAAGTATTATTGTCTATTGAAAGGAAAAAAGAAATTATTAGTTTGGAGGGACCTGGAAGAAAAGTTCAAGACACTCAATTATAGAAAATTCGTTAGTTAGCCCCTGGGCAGCCAGCTCCTAGAATAGATTAGCCCTTCCAAATACTCCTTTCCTCCCTTTTCTATTATATTTATTGAAGTTGATCAATTAAGAAAGGATTCAGTTGATACTCTGTAATTTTGTAGAATATGATATAGCTTTGGTTTCAGTTGTTAATCTGTAATTTTTTGTTGACCTCTTTTCCCTTATTCCATGATTCAATCTGCCTTTGACAATTAATCAGGACACGGGTCCCTTCTTTTATAGAATCTGCAGAAGCATAAAACACTTGTAATTTGGACAAAACAATGAACTCATCCCTTGAATTTTTAGACTAAACATGGTTTTCCTAATTCTTGCAGAGTATCCCTGTTCCTTGATGATAGTTATGCCATATTACATTGATGCTAGTTCCTATTTATTTATTTCATGGGAGCACTTTGGTTTATTTATTTATTTATTTTTTGTGGTAGATATATTCAATGTTTACCTGGTATTCTTCGAAGTTTCAGTATTTGTTGTCTGGTTAACATGTTTTTCATTCTAATATTCTCTAAGGTTGAGTTTAGATTGGTGGGATCAAAGTGGAAACTTGCAACAGAATGAAAGAAAATTAATGGATTTCAGAACGACTAGCCCCATTACAGAATAAAAAATGCACTACGTTGGCAAAAAACATGGAAAAAAAAACAGTCCACTGTTCTCCAGATCCCACCAGTCTTTGGAACTACTGTATTTATGTTTCTTTTTCTATCCTAATTTCCATTTCCACCTCAATCCAAACACCACTTTATCCTTTAGGAATGCATTATATATAAAATATATTCTCGTATCATAAGAAACTAAACATGCATACTTCATATTGCAGGATGAGAAGGATAAGAAGATACAGGACCTATCCAATGAGCTGCAGCATGAGAGACAACGATCTGCATACATTCAAGAGCAACTACATATGATTTTGAAATATCTTGAGGAGCATGCAGAATACATATCAATAAGAGTTGAGGACATTGTTAACAATATGAAAGAAATTGAGTATTCTGGCAAGAGCTTTTAAACCACACATAAAGATTTACTACAGCCATTTCCATCTGCTGCACAGGTTAGCTATGCAGGTTCTTGACCCTTCAAATTGGATTCATGCAAATTCAGTGGGTAGATTGCATCTTGAGAACTGGCTTTGCAGTCAAGCTGGGAAAGCTTTACAAATGTCCTTTGGTGTTGATGATGATAGTATTTGTGGAAATCTACAGGCAGGGATTTGCACTGTCCATGTAGAAATACCCATACATGAAGACTGCAGGGAATGACTACTTGATGGACCTCAATTTGGGTGATCTCGAGTATAACTTGTCCATATTACCACTGACTCAGTTACATGTTATTTAGGTGTTGTAATTGGACCACCACCCAAAGGAATGCTATAGGTTGGATATTGTGCTAAGTTCATCTGCTCAATTTCAACCAGAGGATACTCTTCTAGGTGAGGACAACCCAATTGTAGAGAATAGTTATTCTTGTGTGATTATGTTTTTATTCCATTAATCAGAGGTAATTATGTCTTTCCATATTGTATTATAAACACACATGTATACAATATAAGGAGCTACGTTCTACATCTAATGGCAAAATATACTGGTTTTTTCTAATTTTAAGTGACTCACCTCTCTATGTTCTTATAGATATGCTGTTGATTAAGTGGCAGTTTTTGCAAGTTTCTCTCATCTCGAATTTGATTCCTTGGTGTGCGTTCGTCATGTATATCCTAAGTCCCCTCTGACTCTTCCAACGATACTTGAGGAGCTAAGAGTGAGATTGAATATATTCCTAAATTTGGTGGAGTTTGACGATACCATTTTTATGGACTGGGTTCAGTTTTTGGAAGATCTACATTGGTGGAAAAGGAAGCATGGGTAAAATAGAAGAAACCAAAATATAAATGATATTAAGAATGAGAATTGAATAGCCCAGAAAAAGGAATGAGAAGTGGGAACCAAAAAATTTTGACAATGATGTTGTAGTTTGTTAAATTCAAGGTAGACTTACATAAGTTGGATACCCTTGTTCCTCGACATTGCTTCTCAAATTTGAATCTGGTAATGGGAAGATATTCACTAAAGAACATTGCAAGAATCTACCAATGCTGACAGATATTGAGCTTGGCATGGAATGAAGTAGGAAATCAAGAATCTACCAACAATGCTGCTCACTGATTCCCGGGATGAAGTAGTTTTTTCAATTAGGAAATAAAGTTTTTTGAATTCTAAAATCTGAGATCCTTGGTAAAGGATAAGTCTCACGTACTGATGTGAGATATTCTCTAGAGTGAAGCATGGTCAATCGTGAAGCTTTCAAAGAATACTACGAATGCTACGAGACAGTTGGCTGTTTGATAACGACTGTAGTTACTGAACTGAAAGACTTATTTCTGTCCTTTTAGTTGTTAAAATAATTAAATAATAAAACGTTATAGTGGTCTACTGAACTTCAGTTCAGCCATTATAAGGAACCCACAACCCCCTTTAAAAAGCCTAGACATTACATAAAATTGTTTCAAGTTGCATGGCTTTCCCGTCATATTCAAAAGGGAGCAAATAGCGTCAAAAATCTAACATTACTTGCTAAAGTGAGTCTGATGTTTCTAAACTTGAGTTCCAGATGCCTATCACCCAATAGCTGAGATCACCAAGGTTCAAAGTATCGTTATGTATTGGTTCGTATTGGCTGATATGTATCGTATTGGGAGCATCTCGATACGCCCCTACAGAGGGTGTATTAGGGTTTTGACCTGTTTGGGGGTAGAGGAACCTTAAACCTCCCCCCTGAACCGGATTTGAAAAAAAAAAGTACCGATACTGTCCGATATGCCCCAAAGTATCGGGTGTATGCTTATCGATATTTAGAACCTTGATGGTCACTCGGCATCTTGGATTTTAGAGGCATGGGATCATGTGTAACTGCAGGCCTCCTGTGCTACGTGTCTATCCCCCTATCCCCCCTCCCCCCTTATGGGCCCAGCGATACTTCATTTATGTTTTAACAATTTCCTGGCTCCGCCCCTGGTGCCAACCTTACCTGCTTATTAATCATCAACTTGCAAAGCTCTCGAACACCGAAAACTGCCAGTTTCTATTCTCAGCTTACAAGTGCTTGTGGAGTATATCTTACTTGTTAATTAGTATGGTATCATTGTTTTGATGCAGTTGTAATCTTCTTTGTGTTCGGCACCATAAAAGCTACCCCGATGCTTGTAGAGATAGTTTTATCTTGAATTGAATACAACATTTTGCCTTCAGGCGCATATCTTTGTTCTTCTCTCTCTTGTTGGTCTTGTTTAGAGCCATAGAGAAGAGACTAAGATCGCTTCCTTAGGCTGTGTTTGGTTTGAAGAGAAAGGTAGGAAAAGGAAGGAAAAGGTAAAGAAACCTTTACAAAACTTGTATAGGTTTCCCTATCTTTTCCTTCAAACCAAACATAACCTAAAGGTTGCAAAGCCAAGAGGATGGTGTCTGCTTCAGTTTACCATTACTGCAACATAACATTCTTATTGTCGCCGATTATACTCTACGAGATTCACTCAATTAGAGATTACCGGCCACACCATCTAATATCAGAATTACAATGGCTTATGGATGTGGAGGGGCACACTACTAAAGAAAGTTTTGTTCGAGATATGCAGAGGAATGCCCCTAGATGTAGGACTTAGAGGAACACATAACCCAACTTTGATAAATGACTTGACCAGATTTCGGTTCAGGCCCAAGGGCTCATTAACTTAGCCCTTGGGTGCTGAGGCAGGAAAGCTTCTAGGAGCACTCATTTGTCTCCTCTTCCTTCTCTCCCTTTATTGATTCGGCATGGAAGAAGAAAAGGAAGAAGCCTCGGTGTTTTCCTCATAGAAATCAGCCGAGTGAGAAATACATCACCATCACTGGAATGATGGTATGTCAATAAGGCCCATTCACTTTTTGGTAAGTTACTTACCCGGGTAAATGTAGTTATCTAGGTAAGTTTTTCCTATGAAACACTTATCTGGGTAAGTGCATTTATCCATGTTCTTTTATTTCTCATGTAAATAAGGCAATGACCATTTTAACCATAAAAATCTATTATTAAAAAGGGTATTTTTGTCCCATTCAAATGTTGGCAACTTTCCCCCTAGGTGGGAAAGTTATTTACCCACCTAGGAAATGGGTATCACTTACCCGGGTAAATGATACGTAAGAAAATAAACTTTCCTTGATCCCCACATAAATCTGAAAAAAGAACATGGGATTCTTGGTCAATGGGAACTAAAATCCCATTGACCAACTTTCCCCCCTCTCAAAATCCGAAAAAAAAACGCCTCCTAAGTGCTAGATTGTCAAATTCGAAAATCATGCACCCAAAAGATGAAGAGAGAGTTCTCACGCTATGAGTTCCTCCATATTACCATCAGCCTCTTCATATTATAACTACAGTCGTTATGAGAGGGAGCCAAGAGAGTAGACGAGTACATCAAGTTTCAGTCATTACTGGCCTTGACGAATTTGCAAGAACCCAAGATCACAATGACTTGGTATATTAAGGGACTGAAACCTGCCCTGAGGCAACAATTGTTGGTGGCCTCATACATCTATTTTATATCTGATGCTCAACAAGTGGCATGAAGGGTGTAAAAGTTATGGTCCCAACAGCTCCTTAAGCCCACTGCACCCCCAACCACACAAACCACCAAGCTTGTGATCGCAACACCGCCTAAGGAATAGCATCCAAGGTTTAAAATTTTGATACGACACACCCGACGTATCATATCATATCTTTGAAAAACATATATAGGATACGGATGGAAATCGGACGTCTCGTCTTTTTTTCATGCGTATCAAACCCGTATTGGGGCGTATCGGAGGCGTACCAGGGGTGTATGGGGGCGTACCAGTAGTGTATCGACAAAAAAGATACGACAAAAAACTAAAAAAAAATAAAGGGGAAAAGAAAGCTTTTTTTCCTTGAAATAAGCCTTCTTTCACCCC